>CABHPR010107877.1:0-14086 GCA_902168415.1 Peromyscus melanophrys | reverse complement strand
CCCCCCCACTTCCAGCTGGTCCCCTTTCCTTTCCAAATACAGTTCCCCTTCTACTTTTATGCCTTAAAAAAATCCAAATTCCACATTAAAAAAAAAATCCAAATTCCACATGTGAGAGAAAATAAGATAGTTGCCTTCCTGAGTCTGGCTTAGTTTGCTTTTAACATTGTGATCTCTAGTGCCGTGTTTCCTGGCAAAAGACACTTCATGATTTTGTTTTTTCTTCATGCCAAGGAACCAGCTTTAAGGAAGTAGTAAATTATGTCTGAAGGGATTTCACTAGAAGGGGAAATTTCTATACTGTGTTAGTCTATGAACCGCTTCAATAAATGGCCCTGACATTTAATGTGATAATTATCAAAACAGTAGCTATGAAGGATCTGAAGTAGTTCAGTGGTTAAGAGCACTGGCTACACTTCCAGAGGACCCAGGTTCAATGACCAAAACCTGCATAATAGCTTAGAACTGTCTGTAACTCCAGTTCCAGAGGATCCAGTGCCCTTTTCTGACTTCTACAGGTACTGCACACAAAGAGCACACAGACATACATGCAGGTAAAACATCCTTACTCATAAAATAATAAAAATCTCAAAAAAAAATAGCTGTCCATGAAACTGTGAAAAACGAAAGTACTTAGAGATGCCTTGTGTAAGGGCTACAAGCCAGCCAGACCCCCAAAGCTGCGCTGAGGCCAAAGAACAAAGCTTTCCTGGGGTATGATCTGATCGATGAGTCAAGAGAAGGGGGAGCAGCGCTGCCTGCAGGCGGATACCCCAGAACTGAGTCAGGAAAGGGGGGCCCCTGGAGGAGTGCTACAAACGTGAAAATCGTCAACCTTTTTCTTTTAGGGAACTTCTGGTAGTAACAGGATGCTGTGGTCTGCAGAATGTATAGTTTTTATTTCCCTGGAGGGGCTTGCTCCCTCTTGGCCAGGGACTTGGGCCAGCCTGACTTGGGAGAGATGGCCCCACCCTTCACCATGGCCTTTTTGGCATGGGCGTAGGAGAGCTGGCTCCACCCCTCACCTGAAGGTGGCAGCCCCAGGGGCCAGGACCAACTAGCTCAGCTACCACCCGGGCCCACAGATAGGCCTTGGATTGGCCCATCCCAACATCTGCCACATCTATGACCTGCTGGAGTGCGTGAAGGGACTGGTCCTGTGAAATGATACCCACAGGATCTCCATGGAGATATCAAAGAGGAGTTTTGGTGAGGGTTCAGTGATGATGGTGCACCAGAAACCAGAGGCCTTGAACCAGACCCAATGACTCATTGCAATGAACACTTGCAAGTAAATCTGACTGGACAAAAGGGTCTACTGTGTGACACACTGTGGCTCCCAATGCCACTAAGCTGAATGAAGAGGTGTTGGAAAGGGAGGGAAAGACAGAGGAACAAAGAGGTTGTTTTGTTTTTTGTGTAGTTTGGTTTTAATTTTTTTTTAAATTTTATTTCGGAGGGGATGCTGCAAGGGCAGATATGGGGGTACTGGGCAATGAGTAAAATTGGAGTACATGATGTGAAATTCCCAAAGAATCAATAAAGAAATTGTTACATAAAAAAGTTTAGTGTATCCATTAAGGTGAAAAGGAATAAACAAAGAGTATCCTTTTCCACTGCCTTTCTTTTACATAATGTATCAGGGTAATCAAATGATTGCTTTGCAATACTTGGAAATACTTCCTTTGTAGAATCCCAGAAAGTAAATACTGAAGGAACCCCAGGATTGGTAAATCATCCACAACTCCAGCAGCAACCACCAAGAGCTGCTAAAGCTGCACAGATTTGAAAGAGAGCCTGACAAATTTCACAGTTAAGCTTGGCATCACTAGACGTGGGATTGCCAGGCATATGTACTTCGTGAGCTGATGCCTTGTCTTTCTAAAATAGACTTCCTAAAATGAATGAATTGGCAAAATTAAAAAAAAAATTAAATAGAACCAAAACTCTATACCCAAATTTCAATTTATAGAAAATTTGAGCAAGACATGTTAAATAATACAAAAAAAAAGCACTGAGTCTAATCCAAGGACTGGGGCAATCTACTGCACAATCACTTGATTATTCAACAAAGATAATGCATGAGAAAGAAGGGAAGGAGGAATCCTTAGTCCAGAAAGAAATAAGAGACTTAACATGCAACTATTGACCTTGCTTAGATCCTGACTCAAAACAGCTAGTGGTAACCCTTTTCCAGAAAATTAGTGAAGAACTAATGTCAAGTGAACATGAAATGTTGCAAAAAGCACTAATTTTTAAAGTGTGATTGTTTTGTCTGACCAATACAATAACATGTTTAAATATCTTTAATAACTAGAGAGAGTCTCATTTACTTATCTATCACAACACATGCTCTCTGGGATTTTTTTTTTTGTAAAGGTGTGGCGAATAAACGGAGGATTAGTTGTATTAGAGGGGGGCCAGTAAAGAAATTGTCAAAATAACTGCTCAGTTGGGAGAAGGCTTTTACTATGAATAATAGAGAGAAAATATTTAGAGGCATCTTGAAGAGTCCAGAGCTGTTGCAGAATATTTGTTCACACTGTGAAGATGTGTCTTTGCCAAGGCACCTTCTGATTGGTTTACTAAAGAGCTGAATAGTCAATAGCTAGATGGGAAGAGGTTGGGCGGGACTTCCAGGGACAGAGAGGACTCTGGGAAGAAGAAAGGTGGAGTTGCAGAGGAAGCAGGATCGCAGTACAGAGATGCCAAGGAGGCACTGAAGAGGTTGGACATATGGTACAGAGTAGAGTTAACCAAGCCACAAGGAAGAATGTAAATTAATAAAAGCAGGTTAAGTTATAAGAGCTAGTGGGACAAGCCTAAACTAATACAAGTTTTCATAATTAATAATAAACTGCCATGTTGTTATTTGTGAGCTGGCAGCCCAAATAAAAGTTCGACTATAAGAGCAGAGAAAAATAAAAAAACAAACAAACAAAAACAAAAACAAAGCAAATAAACAGACTGGACATAGCCAGGTGAGGGAAGCAGAGAAGAGACAAAAGGTTAGACTGGACACAGCCAGGCTAGGGAAGCATAGAAGAGAGAATAGCAGGAATAGCAAGAGATAAAATACCAAGCATAGCAAGAGAGGGAATAGCAGAGAATAATGGGTTATAACACAATGAGTAGCTGGGGGGTGGGGCAGAGGAAGCTAGCTTTTATCTAACTGCCAGAAATCCTTCTATAGTCCGGCTTGAATAAAGCCAAGACTGTCATTTCAGGACATGGGCACTGCTTTTTGAACTTTGGGGAATTGGAGTTTCCTTTGGACTCATTAACAAAATGTTAATAGTTGAAGCTGGGTGATAGGAACATGGAAGATCCACCTCTATTAAAAACTAATAAAAAGCCTGGGTACCAAAGCTCACTTGGACTGATGTAGAAGTCTCATCACAGCACATGGTTTTGTTCCTGGCCTTTCATTCCAGTTTGGCCCCAGAAAATTTTCTTGGCATCTCATTATTTTAGACTCCTGTAATACATCTATCATGTTATCTTTTACACAAGCATCACCCTGACTCATAACTGCCCCCAGATGAGAGATCCATTTACCAGTTTTACAAAAGAACCCAAGAAATACAGTGACATTTGTCTAGAGCAGCACATACTTCTCTCTTCTTCTGAGTGAGCAAGTGGAGCAGTGAATCTGAGCTATCTCTTTTCATTTTCACAAAGGATTGCAGGATATGGTTTATATTGCTCTTTTACATAGGCAAACTTTTCTTTCCTGCCTGCCAGTTCCCAAATAACCAACATGGAGACTCAATATTAATTATAAATGCTCAGCCGATAGCTCAGGCTTGTTACTAACTGGCTCTGACAACTAAATTAAACCATATTTCTTATACCCTCTGCCACATGGTGGTACCTTTTCTCAGTACGGCATGCTCATCTTCTGCTTCCTTTGCATCTGCTGGTGACTCCTCAGACTCTGCCCTTCTTCTTCCTAGAGCCCTCCTAGTCTGGCACTCCTGCTCAATCTCCTCCTGCCCAGCTATTGGGCAATCAGCTTTTTATTAATAATGAGAGCAACACATCGTTGCAATGTACAGAAGGATTATTCCATAGCACTTTTACATCTTCCTTCGTGACTTGCACATGATGAGGCTGACAGATTTTACAATGGTTTTTGAGTCATGTGAAAGTCCTCTGTGCATACCTTTTAATTTAAAAAGCAGGATTTTAGGGAGCAGTCACTTAACCAAGACATCTCAGTATCAATATTTTAATACGTGCTCCCCTTCGAATAAACATATTTTATTTCATGTATAATTTAAGTAATTCAGGCTACATTAAGTGAGCTCCACCTTCAACTCTGAGTTGCTCTCACCAAGAATGCAGTTGAGGGGCCAGAGGGATGGCTCAGGGGTTAAGAGTGCTTACTGTTCTTGCAGAGGGCCTAAATTTGGTTCCCAGCACCCACATCCAGTGGGCCATAACCACTTATAACTCCAGCTTTAGGAGATGAAGCTTGCACGCATAGGAACACACACACACACACACACACACACACACACACACACACAATAATAATTTTTTTAATGAACACAGCTGACAGTCACCTGACCTTCTCATAGGCAGTTCTGGTTGAGAGCCACCGGGGCCCGTTTACATGCCAAGACTATGATCTGCCACTGACCTGCATGCCTACCTTCCGCTACATTCTAGTGTTCGCTATCCACATAGAGTTCTCTCAGCCTAGATAACTGAGAGCGCTCTGCCAGCTTCCAGCAGATTACTGCAAGGCCCTAGCTCCCTTGCTGTCTTCTCTTCAGTTCTGTACAGCTCTAGTCTTTTAGAAAGGCTTTTACCACAGAAAATAATTATCACTAAGCAGGGAAATTATCTTTTTCCTCTTTATACATTTTATAATCACTGCTTTATACATTATTTAAAATGAGACAAAAATTCCAAGTCAAATACTAAAGCTGCAGCCAGGTGTACAAGCAAGTTTCTACCTTTTCTGTACTACACCCAAGCTAATGTGCACATATACAAACACACATGTATAAACACACACATGCATATACACAACCTTCTCCGTGCTGCACACAAATGATGAGTGCACACACACATATGTACACACACTACATAGAAACACACATGCATAAAATTCATTTTTAAGAAGTAAATCTAGGCTGGGTGGTGGTGGGTGCCTTTAATCCCAGCACTCGGGAGGCAGAGGCAGGCAGATCTCTGTGTTTGAGGTCAGCCTGGTCTACAGAGCGAGATCCAGGACAGGCTCCAAAGCCACACAGAGAAACCCTGTCTTGAAACTGCCCCCGAACAAAAAAAAAGTACATCTAAGATTGGCACAAGTTGGAAGGTGACACCACTCACCCTAACCCACTCCCAAGTGTAGTCAAACCAATAAAATTACTTCTTCCACTTTAAGTGGTAGTTTGTGGCATTTTGATTAAAGAAATACTGCCTTTTTTTCTGACCCCCCTTTTGTTCAGATTGATTTCAAAAGAAAATCCTCCTTTGCTGCCATCACATTCTATAGCTACTCTGGTTGATTTCTTTTGACTTTATCCACTGTTTGCCAGTTGTGGGTAATTTCTTTTCTTTCTTTTTTTTTTTTTTTGATTTTTCAAGACAGGGTTTCTCTGTGTAGTTTTGGTGCCTGTCCTAGATCTCGCTCTGTAGACCAGGCTGGCCTCGAACTCACAGAGATCCGGCTGGCTCTGCCTCCCAAGTGCTGGGATTAAAGGCGTGCGCCACCACTGCCCGGCTGGGTAATTTCTTTTCTAAAAGCCAGGGACCTGTTCCTCAACCCAACGACTTAGGGCCCAGAAGCCATATTTAAATCTCACCACACATTAGTGATATAAGCTACTACTAATTTTCTTTCATGATATAATAATATGTAGATAATTTTTAAAAATTCTAAAAAACATTCATAAGAGAATCTGGGAGACTGCCTATACACAAAAGAGGTAGAAATATGTTTTATTAGCATGTTCAAGGTAATAAAAATTTTAACATCTTAACCCTCACAACAACCCTGTGAGGTAGGTAGGTCATTGAACAATAAACTAATATCCTAATAAAGTGCAATTCCCTGAAGAATCTGCATTAAGAACAACTTAAGTCATTAATAATGTAACCATACCATTTATGTATGTAGCTGCTAGTATCTGTATGTTCTATAGTTTGATTCATGCAATACATTGTTAGTAGAAAAGCTTGCTGTCAATCAAATCCCATTACCATACTTGGGGAACTATTTAAATAAACCCTGGGTAATTTTTTTTAAAATGCCATTCTTATTCTTGTATTAAAATAATTTTCATAATATTTACTCAAAATGAGACAGTGTTAGCAAGATTTCACCCACATTTACCCATCCTTACAGCAAATTTTCTCAACACGGCACCATAGCAATGTAAGATTTATAAGGAAACCTTAGCAGTTTGGTATTTGGCAGTGAACTCTGCTTCATGTAAAGTCTTCAGATAGACTGCACTCAATCTCAAACCCAAATACAAAATGATGTTATTTTATTATAATGTAAACACTAAAATTAATGATCGTTCATCAAGTATTCTCCCTTGAAAATATTCTCCTTTTAAATTGCAAAAAGATGAGTGACTTTAGGTTATTTATAACAAAACATGTATTCTGTTAACTGTCAAATGCTGACTTCGCATCCGTGGCATTACAAACCCAAGCCTCCTGATGAGCAGTTTCAAGGGAGCCACATGTTACAATGTTTAAAAAACCCGAATTAGAATAAATATTACTAGGTACCCCATTTTCCTCTTAAATATATAAACACATTTCTACTGTTAGTCCAACACTAATAAATATCCAGCTCCCTAGTATTTTTGACAGTTGCCTTGTCTGCAAAATAACTTAGTAGAGAATTTTCATTCCATTTAATGGTAAGATATTTAGGATTGTTATATAATGTTTTGTAATGTTTACATTAACTGAAGTCAGAGGCTGGAAATGCACTGGAGGGTGTACATTTCAGCAAATAGTTACAGTAACTTACTACTACAACGAAATGGTTTAATCTACAAAAAATTTTCCAATATATTTTTTAAATTACCACAAAGAAATTAGTAAAGGGTAAAACAAACTAAGCAATGGGTAAAATAAGCTATCCATAAGCCGTACATTCAAATCCTACTAAATCCAATAGTGCACTTTGGAGGTAAGGCAAAGAAATACAGTCAGATAACCAAAATACTGACTTTTACCCTAGGATTTACTCATATATCTAAAAAGAAAAATTTAGAATTAAAATGACAAAGTATTTTCTTGGATTTAAGGATAGAAATGTAAAAACTGTTGAGGTATATATAAATAAAAATTACAAAGGCCATAAGATATATTTTATTTGAACATAACATATTCTTGTATAAAAATAACCCAGAAAATACTTAAAAAATACATTTTTGCATAGATCTTCCATATAAAACATTTACCTGGGGCAAAACACTGACAAATACATCTCTGAAACTAGTATAGTTGAACCGTTTCCTTGGATACCAAGTATATACAGAACAAGAGCCCTTCCTCTAGGGGGCACGGGCAGGCGGGAGAACAATTGAATTCAGCATCAGTCTATATTTATTTCTCTGCTGCTCGAATATAAACCAATGATGACAAGAGGAGAAACTCTGGGGGTTTATTTAACAAAATTAAATTCACATTTCTGAGGCCATCATAGTGCATCCAATGTCCATCTATCTGGAAAGCTGCAGAATAATGATGTTCCTCTTTGTTAAATAAAGTGGCACCTTCCAGTAAATACCTGCAAATTATAAATATATATATATAATTTATATATAAAATATATAAAATACATAAAAAAGATCAGATTTCATTTTTTTTTGTTTTTTTTTTTTTGTTTTTCAAGACAGGGTTTCTCTGTGTAGTTTTGCGCCTTTCTTGGAACTCGCTTTGGAGACCAGGCTGGCTTCGCACTCACAGAGATCCGCCTGCCTCTGCCTCCCGAGTGCTGGGACTAAAGGCGTGCGCCACCAACGCCCGGCCAGATTTCATTTTTTATGATAAACAGTTCTTAAGTTATTTTTTTAAAAAATTATTTACTTTTACAGATATATACTATCATTTCTGCTTTATCAGTAAGGCAACTGATAAATGTTACAGATCTTGTAAAAGGCAGGACTAGGTTTGAAAACAGTCCTGTTCTATAATCAAGTCTCTACTCATTATGTATGTTGCTAGTAACTGGGTTCCTCATAGTGGACTCTGATCACAGAATCGAGAAATCTAGAAAGCCTTGATTTATTTTAACATATCATCTTTTTTTTTTCTTTTTTTTTTCCTTGAACCAGGGTCTCACTGTGTAGCTCTGACTGGTCCAGAACTCCCTGCTTACAACAGGTTAGCCTCAAACTCACCAGGATCCTCCTGTCTTTGAGTTCAGACTACTGGAGTTAAAGGCATGCACCACCATGTACAGCTAACAATATCTTCTTAATGGCTAGTCAAAATCATGGTGGACTAGCTTTTCTCTAGTTTCATAAAACAAACAACAAAAACTACTTACTTGTGATCAGATAAATCCAAGTAATAGGGTACATATGCCAGATCTTCAGGTTTCCAATGCTGCATATTCAACACAACAAAAGGGGGTGCCCCATGGCAGAAAACTCGTTGGGAAAATTCTCTTAAGCCACCACACCTAAATGGAAAATTGGGCATGAACATTATCATACATGGGACAAATGGCTTTTCAATACTTCTGAACTGTATTTAATTTTCTAGTAAGCACAGTTACTCTATTATAATGGGTAATGGTATGACTGCTGTATTACCTTACTTTCCTAGTCCTGGAGGTCTATATAGGTAGGGTCTATCCTCTATACTAGAAGTGATGCTTTAAGAACTCCTAGAAAAGTCAACTGTTTATATTAAGAGTTATAAAACCATGAACCTGTTGAACCATTGTAATAGCTTTTACTTATACATTCAGTTTTCTCTTCAAGGTGGTTTCAATGACCGAGGGAGAAAATGCCTCCTTTTTAGGTTTAGGATCTTCTATTAACATGAAGCAAATTCTCTTCTTTTTAGTATTAGTAAGTATTAAGCACACAGATCAAAATACAACTTTACAGTAAAATCTCGATTAACCGGAATGCTCAGGGCACAGTCTTCTGGTTGACAAACATTATTAACTACATTAAGTTAACCAGAAAATCATTTGCTTCAGTACTTGTTGCTAAAGTATGTCGGTTCCTTTTTTTTTTTTTTTTTGGTCTTAAAAATAATTAATATATGCATCTTTTATCTTTCATTATTTTTATGATTTTATAAGACCATTCTTCTAAATATTAACTTCTAATGCACAATATAATGTAGACATAGAAATTGCTAAATGATTGGGATAAATATTTATGCCCTTTTGACTTTTTTTAAACTGTATTAAATTTTTTGGTTTTCATTTACCTTTTTCCTAAATGAGGAATGCAGAAAAAAGTCCATTTAATTGAGGGTCCTGATTAGCCGGGTTCCGGTTAACCAAGGTTTTATTGTACCTACTCAGCAATGAGGAAAGAGAGAAAAGGTGTTTGCTTTGTATCCGTCAATGAGCAATAGTACCATATTGTATATTTATATCTGGCAACAAAACATAACATATGATGACATACTAAACTAGACTAGGAACACTGAAAAACTGTTAGGCTACATAAATATTTATGCATTGTTGTTTTAGAAGTGCATTCACTTCAGAGAGCTTACTAGTCTACATTTCTGTATAACGCAACAGAAATATTTTCAAGTGTCTATCATGTACTCACCCACGCTCTTCACAAAGTTCAATCTTGGAACAGAATAACTCATCCACAGCCAGTCGTATCAAGTTTCCATGTGGAATTTCTTGGGGAGGACTACAATAATAGCAAAATCCAAGTAAGAAGGGATTTAACAGTTTAGGACATTATTAGAATGATAAATTTTAGAGGCTAAAGCATTATGAGCATAACAAATGATATGAAACACACAACCTCTGATATCTTTGGGTTTTTGGCTGTCTTAAGACAGGATCTCACCTTTAGCCCAGGCTGGCCCAAAATTCACTCCATAGTCCAGGCTAGCTTCAGTGATCTGTTTGACTCAACTCCCTGCATGTTGGCATTATAGTCATACAAGAGCATACATGATCAGCCTTGTGTTTTAGGCAGATACTATAGAAGCAGCTGACCTCTATAAATATTGCATGGATAAAGTTTCCTGTCAACTGATCCTGATGCATACAGTTGTTGCTACTCTCACTTTAAAAAAATGTGCCTTAACAGTTGAGTTTTGATGAGTAGAGAGTTGGATGCAGAATGCAGACAGCAGATGATTAGCAGAATAAACCCACTAACAATTGTGACTTGTTTTCGTTGCCTCATCTGTTAGAAATGCTTGCTCTGCAAACTTCAGAGTCTGCTTTAAATACAAGATTATAAAACATAAGCGTAAAAAAGTTCTACAGTAAAGTGAAAGGCATTTTAAGTGAGAGAAATACAAAACAGTATTAACACAGAATTACAGTTATATAACTATTCACAGATTGACAAGATGCTAATTTAAATAAACTGAATTTATAAAGCACTTCAGTTCATTATGACAGAAAAAACTTCCCCTGGTGGGTTTCAAATCAACCCCATCTTACCAGCAATACAGGAAAACAGATGACATGTGAATATATACAATGTACATTTCCAATCAATTAAGCTATTTTTCCTGACTATGGCCAAATTCACGCCTGGAAATGTGTGGATTCCTTGTGGCATCAGTCCTTTTCCCTACTGGTCCCGAGACTTCAATGTCTCCATCACTCCACCAGGTCTTCCCAGCGGCCTTCCCCAGCATCTTGGAGGTCTGTGTTCTCCCTGAAAGCCAAACACCACTCAGCTGCCCCCAGCACTGTCTCCTCAGTCACATCCTCTCCAGAGACGAGAAGCCGAATTTGGAGTTTCTGTCTATAAATATTCTCTGGCCTTTCCACGGAAGGGTATTTTTAGTTTTCTTGTTTATGTAGAACTAGTCTTCCTGACAGAGGACCATTCAAAAGATGAAACACCCCAAAACATTAGAAATTTAACATTTAAGAGGTTCAATCTTTGGCACAGAGAACTTAGTAAACTTGGACCAAGAACGGTTCCCTTTGCATATTGGATAATTTCTTTCTTTACTACTAAGAAGCTTTCAGGGGGGGGTTTGCAGATAGACACATGTAATTAAGCAAAGCTAATTAACAAATAACGTGACAGGACAGAGTTGAGAGTGACTTACTTTATACTAATTGTGCGCTGCTGATCTTCCTGCACGCGGGTCGGGCAGCGCCAGTTAGAACAGTAACTCTCTTGAATGGTAGACATGAGATTTTCAAGATTTTTTGTAAAATTGTCATGCTCGTTCCCAAACAAATCAATTACTAATGAAGCTTTATGAACTTCAGATTTGTATTGCTGTTTTTCCATCTTGTCCCAAATCCAAAGCAGCTTCACAGTTGTAAAACTGTAGGTGTCCATTAAATAAAGAAAACAGTCTACAAACTCCCTGCCAAAGTGGAGAGAGAGTTCCCTGGGGAAATTTTCATTTTCATTAAGAATGACATACAGTAACATCAAGAATCCATCTATGGTGCAGGTATTCTTCAGTCTGATTTCAACATAGAGGGGTGTACAGGATACTGCTTTGCGGCCAGCTTTGATAGTAAAAACTCCTCCCCAAGGAAGAACAGGCCTCCAAAATGATCGATCTTGGTTATAGTTATTTTTAATTGATGCTTTGATCTCTTCAAACAGTGTCTTCATCCTGCATTTCACAAGTGCAAAATAAAACATGTAATGGAAGGAGGTATATTCAAATAAATCTACTTACAGAGTCAAATTAGATTGTTAGGTGGCCTCCCAATATGAAAATAATAACAACAATAATTTAATGATTTTTAAAAAAAATATTTTTATTTCATGTGCATTGATGTTTTGCCTGCATGCATGTCTGTGTGAGGGTGCCAGATCTCTTGGAACTGGACTTTCAGACAGTTATGAGCCACCATGTGGATCAGGCCCTCTGAATGGGTGAGACAGTTGATTGCCTTGAACTGTTTGGGAGGCATCCAGGCAGTGGGACCGGGTTCTGTGCTCATTGCATGAGTTGCCTGTTTGAAACCTGGGGCTTATGCAGGGTCGCTTGCCTCGGCCAGGGAGGAGGGGACTGGCCCTGCCTGGACTGAGTCTACCAGGTTGATCTCAGTCCTCAGGGGAGGCAAATCCCTCTTTTTAAGGTGTAGAATGACCATCTGATGGGCCTTTGTATTAATTATATTAGTCTCTATCTGTGATATAAGAAAACCTTGCAATGAATTCTAAATGAAAATAAAACTATTAAAAGATTTAAACTTATGAAAATGTCGTAGAGATTTGTTAAATTAACATGCTAATAAAAACTAAAGATACATATTGAATTTAATTGGTTTTACTCTTAATGTAAGCTGCTTTCTACCTTCCCAGGTACAAGTTGTACTTCAGTTCCTTGTTAATCCAGGCAGTTCCACTTAATTAATAATCCACTGAAATGACACCCTCGGATATTTTCAAGCACAAAAGAGCCATCTCTTGGTCTTTATATTAATTGTACTGCAGAGGGTACCTAGGCTATAAAACCACCACCTAATGACCTGTTGCTCTCCATGAAGGCTAATCTGGCATTTGACTTCGGAAGACACAAGAGAAGTGAGCACAGCTATTATTTCTATTCACTGCGGGATATTTATGTGCATCCTTGATTTGTGCCAGTCTTCATTTTAACTACAGAGGCCATGCGATGCGACTCTCAGGACTTAATACCCCGATTCTGCCCTCTGCACATTCTGGGAATAAATTGGAGTGTCCCTCCCCTTTAAACGGACACACCTTTCCTTCTTCTTTCCTTGAGGACAGCCAGACACTGTAAAGTCACAGACACTACCTCAATAAAGGTGTTGTGTCCTATGTATGTTACATAAAGCAATTAAAAAAAAAACAACAAACGGTTCTTGCTGAAATTGTTTCGTAAAAGTTGCTTCACTTTACTTGGAAAAATAACTATAAATTACAATATTGCTTTCTAATATGTTACTTTTACAGAAAAGTTTATTTTTAAGAAAAGGGGATGTATCTGAGCAACAGAAACAGGGAAAGAAATGGCTGAACTCCATCTCTCTGTGTAGCTCTGGCTGTCCTGGAACTCACTCTGTAGACCAGGCTGGCCTTGAACTCAGAGATCCACCTGCCTGTGTCTCCAGAGTGCTGAGATTAAAGGTGTGTGCCAGTGTCTTATTTTGACCACCTTTTCTTATCAAATATCACATCCTCTTAAACAACACAAACACAACTATAAACCTGAGTTTTATGTCCAAAATTAAGTTCAAAACCATTCTGTGGTACTAGCAAATTCTGTTGTACATTAAACATGTACACTGTTTTCCACTTGAGACAAGATATTGCATTCTAAATTAGTTGGTACTATATTTAGTTTGAAATACGGGTGTTTATATTTAGTCTGTTAACACGATGGCTCTCACCAATTACTGAATCAGCCGAGTGTGGCAAATCTGAAGCCAAGGAGACAAACACATTTCTTAATACAAATTGACCAGTTTCATTTAGAGTTTTTTTTTTTTAATCCTAAGACATTCAAGCATTTTTAAAACGAGAAAAACTTTTCATGACCTTCATTTTATCTCTTGAATTTTAAAGAACTTTGTAGCAAGGTTTAGGAGCTTGAGTTCAGATTCCTAAATATTATACTGGAAAGGAAGACTAAATCCTAGTGTTTCTGTTCAAATTATCTCTTGGATGTGATCAAATGAAGAATAACCACAGCTATGAAAAGCAATGATTATAATCTGCAACGCTTAGACCGCATGGATACACAGGGCACGAACCTAACATTAAAGGCAACACTGGAAGATCTTGAGTACACTTAAAATTCCAGCAATGCATCGGTCAGTTGTGCAATTTACATTTGCACAAAAACTTGGAAAAAGAAAAAAAAAAAGGGGGAGATGGGGTGGGGGGAGCGATGGCTGCAAAGAGCTTTACTGATTTAGCCCAGAGTTTCCCTG
>CABHPR010107876.1:0-19604 GCA_902168415.1 Peromyscus melanophrys | reverse complement strand
CATTTTTATCTCAATTGGAGCCCAATAGTGAATCTCCTTACCCGAAAAGAACTGTTGCGCCTATTACAAGATACAGCACGTGATTCAACTCCGTTTAGGACTGGGAAATTAACACTGACTTGCCTTACAAGAAACACACTCTGCTTTTGAGAAAAGAGCACTCTTCTAGTCTACTGTTTTCCCATAGAGACAGAAGAGGGACCTTGCTCAGAACAAAAGAATTGTGCCTACTCCACACTTGGTCCATATCTAGATCAACTCTGCTTCAGAAACTGAGAAGAACCGTAGCGTGTCTTAAATGCAATGCACTGCAGTTCCTGGGAACTTTTGCGGGTGCTTTTCGTGCTGTGTATCTCAATGGGAGCCCAATTGTGACTCTCCTTACCCTAAAGGAACTCTTCCTCCTAGGACAATATACAGCACGTGATTCAACTCCTGATAGGACTGGGAAATTAACACCGAGTTGTCTTACAAGAAACACACTCTGCTTTTGACAAAGGAGCACTCTTCTAGTCTACGGTGTTTCCTATAGGGCCAGAAGAGTGACCTTGCTCAGAACAAAAGAAATGTGCCTGTCCACACTCGGTCTATATCTAGTTCAACTCTGCTTCAGAAACTGAGAAGAATCATAGCTTGTCTTACATCCAATGCACTGTATTTGCTGGGAACAGAAACAGGTGAAATTCGCACTGTGTATCTCAACGGGAGCCCAATAGTGACTCTCCTTACCCGAAAAGAACTCTTGCTCCTATGACAAGATACAGCACGTGATTCAACTTCGTTTAGGACTGGGAAATTAACACTGAGTTGCCTTACAAGAAACACACTCTGCTTTTGAGAAAGGAGCACTCTTCTAGTCTACTGTGTTTCCTAGAGGGACAGAAGAGTGACCTTGCTCAGAACAAGAGAACTGTGCCTGTTCCACACTCGGTCTATATCTAGTTCAACTCCGCTTCAGAAACTGAGAAGAACCGTAGCTTATCTTACATACAATGCACTGTAGTTCCTGGGAACTGATGGGGGTGCTTTTCGCACTGTGTATGTCAATTCGAGCCCAATAGTGACTCTCCTTACCCGAAAAGAACTCTTGCTCCTAGGACAAGATACAGCAAGTGATTCAACTCCGTTTAGGACTGGGAAATTAACACTGAGTTGCTGTACAAGAAACACACTCTGCTTTTCCGAAGGGAGCACTCTTCTAGTCTACTGTGTTTCCCATAGGGCCAGAAGAGTGACCTTGCTCAGAACAAAAGAACTGTGCCTGCTCCACACTCGTTCCATATCTAGTTCAATTCTACTTCTGAAAGTGAGAAGAACCGTAGCTTCTCTTCCATCCAATGCACTGTACTTGCTGGGAACAGACGCGTGTGCGATTTACACTGTGTATCTCAATTGGAGCCCAATAGTGACTCTCCTTACCTGAAAAGAACTCTTGCTCCTAGGACAAGATACAGCCAGCACATGATTCAACTCCAAGTAGGGCTGGGAAATTAACAGAGTTGCCTTACAAGAAACACACTCTGCTCATGTGGGCATTGCTTGCCATATACAACTGTAATTAATGAGTCAATTGCATGTAATCTATCTGATAATTAAGACAGTTTTATTTCTGGGGTAACTTACAGCAAATAGGGTTGGTTACAGGATCTGGGAGAGATGGTACCATATAGAGGAGAAATCTGGGTTGGTCAACCATCCAGCTTCTTAAGATATCCAGAAGGTGCCAGCATGTACACACCTGGAGTCTTAGGGGGCTCCCTCTCAGCCATGCCCCAGTGGCAGGTGATAGGCAGGTGTCGCAATTACCTGCTGTCACTCCAGGTGCTGTTTTTCAAGGTCAAAGCCAGAACAGCTACCCACTACATAAGGTCTTTTCCATGTACTTCCCTCAACCTGCTTCCGAAATTCAGTGGATGTCTAGGGTTGGCGATGCTATGATTGTAATCACCAGAAAACATCTATTTTTTAGAAGACCTTTGGTCTTGTGAAGTACTTGTTTTCAAGACCCATTCTAACTGTTACTTTTGAAGTCTTCCCTAGTTATCTCCCGTTGCCATAAGCATAATTACTTGTTTTAGTCAGGCTTTCTATTGCTGTGTAAAACACATGACCAAAAGCAACTTGGAGAGGAAAGGGTTTATTTTAGTTTACATTCCTGCATCACAGTCCATCACTGAGGGAAGTCAGGGCAGCAACTCAAGCAGGATAGGAGTTATTGTAGGGGCTGCTTATTGGTTTGCCCTCCCTGGTTTGTTTAACCTGCTTTCTTTTTTATTTATTTTCCATCTCAGCCTCAGTTTCCCCTCCCTCCTGTCCTCTTATTCTCCCCCTCACCCCCACTCTTCCTTCTTTTCTGTTCAGAAAAGGGCAGGCCTCCCAAGAATATCAACAAAACATAACATATCAAGTTGCTGTAAATCTAAGCACCTCCCCTTGTATTAAGGCTGGGCAAGGGCTGGAGAGATGGCTCAGCCGTTAAAGGCTAGGCTCACCACCAAAAATATAAAGCTGGGCAAGGTGACCCAGCATGAGGAATAGGTTCCCAATAGCTAGCAAAAGAGTCAAAGACAGCCCCTGCTTCCACTGTTAGGAGTCCCATAAGAAGACCAAGCCACTCAACTGTTACATATAGACAGAGTGCCTAGGTCAGTCCCATGCAGCCTCCCTGGTTGCTAATTCACACTCTCTGAGTTCCTATAAGCCCAGGATAGGTGATTCTGTGGGTTGTCTTGTGATGTCCTTGACCTCTCTGACTGCTATAATACTTCCTCCTTTTCTTCAGCAGGATTTCCTCAGCCTAATGTCTCACAGTGAGTCTCTGCATCTGTTTCCATCAGTTGCTGGATGAAGTCTCCCTAATGACAATTGGGTCAGGCACTGATCTATGAGTATTGGAGAATATCATTAGGCATTGACATTTTTTCTCCAGTTATGTTTGGTTGTATTCTAGGTCTCTAGATCATATAGCCTGTGGGTTCTGGCACTACAGGCAGTGTCAGAGGTGAGCTCTCGTGGCATGGGTTTTAGGATAGACCAGTCATTGGTTGGCCACTCCCTCAATCTCTAGACCACCCTTACTCAGTATATCCCATAGGCAGGACAGGCTGTAGGTTGAAGGTCATGTGGCTGGGTTGGTGTCTCAGTTCCTCCACTGGTTACAGGAGATGGCCAGTTCAGGCTACATATCTTCTGTTGCTAGGACTCTTAGCTGGGTCATCATTGTAGATTTCTGGGAGATTTCCTTGAACCAGGTTTCTACTTGACCCTGAAATACATCCCCTACCCCCCTTTCCAGTCATCTCTTTTAGTACTCTCCCTCCCCCAACCTGGTCACTCTTATTCTAATCCCTGTCCAACCCCAGTCCACCCACGAAATCTTTTATTTCCCCTTCCCAGGAAGATCTGGGTATGCCTTCTTGAACCCTTTATGTTACCTAGTTTCTTTGAGTCTGTGGATTGGAGCATAGTTATTGTTTATTTTACAACTAATATCCTCCTATGAGTGAGTAGATGCCACGTTTGTCTTCCTCACTCAGGAGGATGTTTTTCTAGATCATTTCTAGCAAATGCCTGTGAATCTCATGCTGTCCTTGTTTTTCTCTGCTGAGTAGTACTCCATTGTGTACATGTACCACATTTTCCTATCCATTCATCTGTTGAGGGACATATAGGTTGTTTCCAGGTTCTGGTTATTACAAATAAAACTGCTATGAACATAGTTGAGCAAGTGTCCTTGTGGTATGGTTGAGCTTCATGTGGGTATATGTCCAGGAGTGGTATAACTAGGTCTTGAGGAAGATCAATTCCAAATTTTCTGAGAAATTGATATGTAGACTGAAATTTCTGGGTCCTGCCCATGCAGCAGCCATTTTTATAAAATAATTATCCAGAGGCTTAATATTAATTACAAATGGTTTTGTCTATGGCTCAGACTTATTGATAGCAAGCTACTACATCTTAAATTAACCAATTTCTATTAATCTATGTATCACCACATATCTCACAGCTTTACCTCTGTTCTATTACATCTTGCTCCCCTGGTGGCTCACTGCATTTCCCTGACTCTGCTTTTTTCCTCCCTGTATCTCTCTTGGATTTCCTGCCTGGCTATATCCTGTGTTACCATAGGCCAAAACAGCTTCTTTATTAACCAATAGTAGCAATACATATTCACAGCATACAAAAAGACTGTCCTACAACACTGGCATATTGATTTCCAAAGTGACTGTACAAGTTTACGTTCCTACCAGCGATGGAGGAGTGTTCCCCTTGCTCCACATCCTCTCCAGCATAAGCTGTTGCTTGTGTTTTTTATTTTAGCCATTCTAACAGATGTAAGTCTGTCAGCTGCTGTTTTGTCCTATTGACAGTATCCTTTGCCATGCAGAAGCTTTTCAGTTTCATGAGGTTCCATTTATTAACTGTCAATCTTAGTATCTGTACTATTGGTGTTCTGTTCAGGAAGTTGTCTCCTATGCCAAGGCTATGTGTTCAAGGCTATTTCTCACCTTCTCTTCTATCAGGTTCAGTGTATCTGGATTTATGTTGAGGTCTTTGACTCACTTGGACTTGAGTTTGTGCAGGGTGATAGATATGAATCTATTTATTTGAATTCTTCTACTTGCTGACTATGGTCATTTGAAAGAAAATGGCACCCAAAGGGAGTGGCACAATTGGGAGGTGTGACTTTATTGGAGTAGGTATGGCCTTGTTGGAGGAAGTGTATCACTGTGGAGGTGGACTTTGAGGTCTCATATATGCTTAAGATAAACTCAGTGTGATACTCAGACCACTTCCTGTTGCCTGAAGATGTAGTACTCTCAGTTACCTCTCCAGCACCATGTCTGCCTGCATGCTGCCATGTCCTACCCTGATGATAATGGACTGAACCTCTGAAACTGTAAGCAAGCCACCTCAACTAAATATTTTTCTTTATAAGAGTTGCCATGGTTATGATGTCTCTTCACAGCAATAGAAACCCTAAGACACTGACATCTAGTTATACCAGCATCATTTGTTGAAGATGCTTTCTTTTTTTCCATTGTATAATTTTGGCTGCTTTGCAAAAATCAGGTGTCCATAGGTGTATGAATTTATTCTTTGATTCTATTCCATTGATCCACCTGTCTGTTTTTATGCTTATAACACACAGTTTTTATTACTATAGCTCTATAGTAGAGTTTAAAATCAGGAATGGTGATACCTCTGGATGTCTTTATTGTACAGGATTGTTATAACTATACTGGGTTTTTTGTTTTTCCATATGAAGTTGAGTATTATTCTTTCAAGGTCTGTAAAGAATTGTGTTGGGCCAGGCAGCGGTGTCACACACCTTTAATTCCAGCACTCAGAAGGCAGAGTCAGGCAGATCTCTGTGAGTTCAAGGCCAGCCTGGTCTACAGAGCAAGATCCAGGACAGGCACCAAAACTACATGGAGAAACATGTCTCAAAAAAAAAAAAAAAAAACAAAAAACAAACAAAAAAAGAATTGTGTTGGGATTTTAATGAGGATTGCATTGAATCTGTAGATTGCTTTTGGTAAAATGGTCATTTTTATTATGTTAATCCTACCTATCCATGAGCATGGAAGATCTTTTCATCTTCTAATATCTTCTCCAATTCTTTCTTCAAAGACTTTAAATTCTTGTCATATAGGTCTTTCACTTGCTTGGTAAGAGTTACATCAAGATATTCTATATTACAAATATATCATTTGTGGCTATTGTAAAGGGTGTTGTTTCCCTGATTTCTTTTTTTGGCCCTTTTATCATTTACATATAGGAGTACTACTGATTTTTTTTTTACTTAATCTTGTATCCAACCACTTGACTAAAGGTGTTTATCAGCTGTAGGAGTTCCCTGGTAGAGTTATTGGGGTTGCTTATGTTTACTGTCATATCATCTATGAATACTTTTCCTTTACAATTTGTATCCCCTTGTTCTCCTTTAATTGTCTTATTGGTCTAGATGGAATTTCAAGAACTATATTTTATAGGTGTGGAAGAATGGGCAGCCTTGTCTAGTGGAATTGCTTTAAGCTTCTCTCTATTTAATTTGATGTTGTCTATCAGCTTGCTGTATATTGCTTTTCTTATGTTTAAGTGTGTCTATTGTATCTATGATTTTTCTTAGACCTTTATCATGAAGGGGTGTTGGATTTTGTCAAATGCTTTTTCAGCATCTAATGAGATGATCATGTGTGGTTTTTTTTTTCCTTTCAGTTTGTTTATATGGTGGATTACATTGACAGATTTTTGTATGTTGCACCATTCCTGAATCTCTGGGATGAAGCCTATTTGATTATGGAGTATGATCTTTTTATGTGTTTTTGGATTCATTTTGAGAGTATTTTATTGAGTATCTTTGCACCGATGTTTATGAGGGCAATTGGTCTGTAATTTTCTTTGTTTAGTCTTTGTGTGGTTTGGGTATTGGGGTGACTGTGTCCGCATAAAAATAATTTGGCAATGTTTCTTCTGTTTCTATTTTGTGGAATAATATGAGGAGTATTGTTATTACAGTTCTTTGAAAGTCTGATAGAATTCTGCACTGAAACCATCAGACCCTGGGCTTTTTCTGGTTGGAAGACTTAATGACTGCTTTTTTTTTCCTTAGAGGTTATAGGTCTATTTAGATTTTTTATCTAAGAAACTTTAAAAAAATATAACATAAAGCTTCTAGTTCCTGTGATTACTCTTCAGATTATTGGAGTGCCATCACTGCAGAAGTGATTTGTTATGTTTGTATATGTTGTACTTTATTGGCAATTTACATGATGGTGGCTTGTGAGACCCAGGCAGACATGTCTCTGGAAACAAGATTGGATTAAAAATAATCACTGCTAAAATAATACATCTTTTTTTTCATTCTCCAAATTTCAGGACAGGGGATAATTCACCAGAACATTATCTTACTCCACCTACACATTTTAAACTTTTTAAAAATATCAGTTATGCTGCCTAACTTCATTGCTGAAAGAATATTAACAAGACATCATTTTGGCAAATTAAATCTGAAACATGGCTGTAGATGAATTTCTAAATGGTCTTATTAAATAAAAAAAAACAGAGTCAGATATAGGGGTGAAATCCTTAGAGAGATCAGAGAAATAGGGAAAACTACCAGCCAACCTTATCTTACCAACTCTGCAGCTTCCCAAGAGAATGACTTCTTATCTATCCACATCTATATGCCTTGCTGTTCTGCCATCTGATTTGTTCTCTGTCTAGCTATGTCGTTTCCTCTTCCTGGCCAGCTCTTTCCCTTCCTGTCTGACAGGCCTCCAGAATTCTATGGTTGGTACTGAGATTAAAGGCGTGTGTCACCATGCTTGGCTCTGTTCCCTAGTGTGGCCTTGAACACACAGAGATCCTGCCTGCTAAGTGATAGGATTAAGGGCATGTGCTACCACTGCCTGAATTCTTTGTTTATTTCCTCTGATCTCCAGGCAAACTTTATTTATTAAAGCACAAATAAAATATCACCATATTTCAGCACAAATAAAGTATCACATTTCCCCTTTTTGTCTAATAAAAAATAAAAAGTCATAATTAATATCAGAAAATTTATATACAATAAATACAATAACTATATACAATATATACAGGCAAAATACATCAACAATGTCTAGTCCATTTGCATTTGACAAATTCAGAAAAAACATTCCATTATCTATCCTATTTTGGTGAGTCCAAAATGTACCTAATTCACTTTCTATCGTATTTTGTATTACCAACAGAAAACTATCTTATAATATATTTCAAACTTATACACTTTACACCTCCTTAGTGAGTTTCTTTTCTGAATTTCTTAACAAGGAAAATTGTTACTACAACTATCTAATCTTCAACTCCCTCAGAGATCCAAGAAGGAAATGATGTTACCTAGTAACACAGGAGTTGCAAACAAGTGACTTCTAATAAATGAGTCATGACAGACAGACAGCCGCCTGGACAGTGACCTGAGGTTTCTCCACAACATTGGGGCATCATCTTCGGCCTACAGACTTAACATATCTGACACACTCATTTGTGAAGCAGGATGTACACAAGGCCTATAGCTCGATCCCACATTCAGTATGAGTATTCCATGTACTAGATGAACTTGAATTCCACCAGTGTCCTGTCATGATTCAGGATTTTAAATTTGGGAAATTGCTGATGTTTTTGAAATTTGGCTGCCCATTCTTCTCAGCTTCTGGGTGGTTTCATCTCCTTTACTAAATATCAGTCTACCACTGAGAGTCCAGGCTCCATCAGCCTAGTTATTCCTCCAAGAATAACTGTTTCAGCTAGTGTTCTACTCACACCAGAAGCCATCAGCCCACTGCTTACTCAGCTGCCTTTGAAGGAAGGTTCACTGTCCCTTTTCTGGATTGCAAAGCCACTTCAGCGATGGTGCCATTGTCCTGTCCTCAGAGGACACCTGTTGCCAAAGCTGCAACCACACTTGTCTTGGCAAGGATCAGTAGTCCTTTGTTTTGTGTCCTGTTTGTCCATTTTGGATAGCATACTGTCATCAGTCAATGCAAGAACACTTTGTTGCCCAGTGGCTAAATTTGCCACAATGAAAGTTGCATTTTCTTCAATGTCCATATGCATTTTCTTCAATGTCCATATCTTCTCTGAAGTAGATTGGTGCTACCAGGAACAGACATGTCTCACAGTCATAAAAAAGAAAAAAATCTATGTTATTAAAACATTTTAAATGCCATATTCTATAGCTCTCTGAAGGGTTTGAAGATGACCTAAGACATATCTCTGCTTGACCTTGAAAACATACCTAATATGACTACAAGCATGATTGCAATGTCTAACTACTAGCTTTCATTTCTTTATATCCTAATAGTTTGTAATAATAACATTCAAGTATTAGCAAATTGCATTACATTGTTAAATAAACTGTATAGGTACAATATCCTGAACAAGATTAGAAATATACATATAGCATTTTCTAACAACATGAATCTCAAATTGTATCTATATATATAATTTATACACAATATATAAAAATCCAATGTAATGTAAAATATTTAAAACTAGTAGTTGTCTTTTAAAAGTAAATTTAATAATCATGTCTATATCCTCTCTTTTTTCTTTTCAGAGTAGAGTCAATAATTTATCCTTTATTCTATCATTTCTACATTTTTTTTCAGAGTAGATTCAATAATCTACCTCTTATCTATAGCCTCTTTTTTCTTTTCTTTTCTTTTTTTCTAACAAGAACCTTAAATCTAATCTCTTTTGTTTAGTTGCTTTCCTGACCATTACATAACAACATGTAACCAAAGACAATTATCCCAAACACAAAACCCATTGAAAGACCAAAAACCACATGCCCCACCTCTTGGGAATGTGGTCATGTGTTCTTAAAATTGCTTCCTGATGTTTGTGAGCAAAAGCATCTTTAGGGGATCTTGGGCCAGACCCCTACCCAACTCTGCCCCAGCAGGGAAAACTCCCCGTGGCCAGGCTCCCCCACCAATACCCCACCATCGGACCCTGCAATCTACAAGAAAGACCCACACCCTACCCCAATACCCTTCTTCCTGCAACCCTAGTAACTTCCTGAGGCAAAGAATCCACAAGCTCTCATTGGACCAAGAGGTGAGTGAATCCTCTCCCACCCAGAGAGTCCTGCCTCTGGGACCCAGGCCCTGGGACATAGCCAGTCCCAGAGACCTCCACCCAACTCTGCCAAAGTTGCTGGCCAGTAGGGAAAACTACCTGTAGCATGAATCTTAAAAGTTCTTATTAATAAAATCAAACCTGAGCCGGGTATTGGGGTGAACACTGGAAGGTCAGAGAGACAGAATAAGCCACAGCTATCTCACCTCACCGGATCCTCAGCTGGTCTTGTTTCCTCAGACTGGAGGCCTCTGAGTCCTCATCCAGAATGGGTCTCAGCTGAACTGTGCTTCTTAAAAGCCTGAATGCTTAACCAGGCCAAATGCTTAACCAGGCCAAATGCTTCTCCAGGCCAAATGCTTCTAGTTTCTGGTCCTCATGCTTTATATACCTTTCTGCTTTCTACCACCACTCCCTGGGATTAAAGGTGTGGGTCACCTTGCCTGGCCTTTTCCAATGTGGCCTTGAACTCACAGAGATCCAGAGGGATTTCTGTCTCTGGGATGCTAGGATTAAAGGCGTGTGCTACCACTGCCTAACCTCTGTTTAATATTGTGGCTGTTCTGTCTCTGACCCCAGATAAGTTTATTAAGATACACAATATTTTGGGGAACACAATACCACCACATTTCCTCTCTTTTTGTCTAAATTAAAAAAGCTTATAACTAATACAAGAAAAACTATCCAATAAGTATATACAAATACATATAGTCAAGATTACATTAACGATGTCTAGTCCATTAACATTTGACAGATCCAGACAAAAAACTCCACTATATATATTAACAATGTCCAGTCCAGTAACATTTGACAAATTCAGACAAAAAATTTTTTCATTACTTATCTTATTGAAAACAAGTAGTTCCTTTTTAAAAGTAGATTCCATAATCTCCCTTTTTATCTTATCATATCCATATTCTCTCTTTTTTCTTTTCATAATACATTCAGTAGTCTACCTTTTGTCATTTTTATATCTTCTCCTTTTTCTTTTCAGTGTAGATTCAGTGATCTACCTATTTTTCCTATTTTTCTTTATCTTTTTTCTCAGAGTAGATTCGATGATCTATCTCATATCTTACTTTCTTTTTCTTTTTGCTTTCCAGGGGTGAAGATATCTTTAGGGAATCTTGAAAAGAAAAAAATTAGGTTAATTGTCAAGTCCTGAATCATTTGTCCAGTCTCTGTATAATAGGAAATTTCAGGGCTTGTCACAAGTCCTTGCTCGAGTAGTCTGTCAGGCTGGATCATCTCAGCTAGTCATCTCAAAATTGTCTTAAACAGTTTGTACTCCAAAGTCAATCTTTCCATGGTGTTAATCAGCTTAATGGCTTTATCATAGTCCTTGTGGAATCATCTTTGTGGAGTCCTGTTGTCTTTTTGAAGATTTCAAAGTCACTGTTAGGCATGGTCATGGTTCCCTGCAGACTTTTTTTTTGTGCCTCCTCTGTGGTTTGGAGTAATCACAATCTGATAAATGTCTGTCTCTCGGAACCATGAACATTCTTTCCTAGAACAGAAAATCTTCACAGCAATTTCTTCCCACCATTTGTCTTGCCAAACTTTTTCAAACTGACCTTTGTCGATGTTTTCTTGTAACATGAGGGTCCTGGCAATTCTTCTCTGAACAAGCAGTAGTAAGTCCTTTGTCCCAGGTAGCAGCATCACCACAGTCACCAACACGATGAGAAGAATCCAGCAACATGGAGCAGCAGCCGCTGCCTCCATGGTCCCACCGCTACTGTTTATGGCCAGGTCCCGGGCAGAAACTTCTCCTTAGCAAGCCTCCTAGGCCGGCCTCAAACTCGGGATCCTCCTGCCTCTGCCTCCTTCAGGAAATCCTACCGGCGTGCGCCACCACTACCGGCTTTTTTTTGGGGGGGTGAAATGCTGGATGGTCAGAGAAACAGAACAAGCCACAGATATCTCACTTCACCGGATCCTCAGCTGGTCTTGTTTCCTCAGACTGGAGGCCTCTGAGTCCTCATCCAGAATGGGTCTCAGCTGAACTGTGCTTCTTAAAAGCCTGAATGCTTAACCAGGCCAAATGCTTAACCAGGCCAAATGCTTCTAGTTTCTGGTCCTCATGCTTTATATACCTTTCTGCTTTCTACCACCACTCCCTGGGATTAAAGGTGTGGGTCACCTTGCCTGGCCGTTTCCAATGTGGCCTTGAACTCACAGAGATCCAGAGGGATTTCTGTCTCTGGAATGCTAGGAATAAAGGCGTGTGCTACCACTGCCTAACCTCTGTTTAATATTGTGGCTGTTCTGTCTCTGACCCCAGTTAAGTTTATTAAGGTACACAATATTTTGAGGAACACAATACCACCACAACTACCCATGGCCAGGCTCCTCCACCAAAACCCCCCATTGGACCCTGCAATCTACAAGACCCACACCCTACCCCAATACCCATCTGCCTGCAACCCCAGTAGCTTCCTGAGACAAAGAATCCACCAGCTCTCATTGGACCAAGAGTGGCTTCCTGAGGCCCAGAATCTGCCAGCTCTCACTAGATTAAGAGGGGCTTCCTGAGACACAGAATCCACCAGTTCTGACTGGATGAAGAGCCATGATATGACCAAGAGTGACTCCCTGAGTCATAGAATCAGCTAGCTTAGATTAGGCCAACTGCAGCTCTCTGAGATTCAGAATCTGCCATCTCCAATTAGACCAAGAGCTAAGATTGGACCTAATGGGTCCCCCTGAGACACAGACACAACAAGCACAGAGTGTACCAATAGCAGTTTGCTCAAAACAGGCACCTCTGGCACCTATTAAAGGAAGAGATGGGCAAACATCAATGCAAAAATACATACAGCAACAAAAAGAGCAATATGGCATCACCAGAACCTAGCCCTCCTCCAACAGTAAGACCTGAACATCACAATGTTGAAGAAGCAGAAGAAAATGACCTTAAAAATAGCTTCATGAAGATGCTAGAGGCCATTACAGAAAAAATGAAAATTTCCCTTAAAGAAATTGAGGAAAAGACAAACAAAAAATTGAAAGAAATCAATAAAGAAATTGAGGGAAAGACAAATAAAAAATTGAAAGAAATCAATAAATCCCTTAAAGAAAGCCAAGAACCATGAAAAAACAATTAAACATGTGAAGAAAACAGTTTAAGATCTGAAATTGAAATAGAAACAATGAAGAAGACACAAACAGAGGGAATGCTGGAAATAGAAAATCTGAGTAAATGAACAGGAAACACAAATGCAAGCATAACCAACAGAATACAAGAGATGGAAGACAGAATCTCTAGCATAGAGGATACAATAGAGGAAATAGATTCATCGGTCAAAGAAAACACCAAAGCCAAAAAAGTCATAACATAAAATGTTCAAGGAAATCTAGTACACCATGAAAAGTACAAAATTAAGAATAATAGGGATAGAGGAAAGAGAACAATACCAACTCAAAGGCGCAGAAAATATATTAAACAAAATCATGGAAGAAAACTTTCCCAACTTAAGGAAGGAAATACCTA
Source organism: Peromyscus melanophrys (assembly GCA_902168415.1). Lineage (NCBI taxonomy): Eukaryota > Metazoa > Chordata > Mammalia > Rodentia > Cricetidae > Peromyscus > Peromyscus melanophrys. The sequence continues at coordinate 6,484 of CABHPR010107876.1, read as the reverse complement.
TGAAGATACAAGAAGCTTATACAACAGCAAATAGACTAGACCCCCCAAAAAAGTCCCCTTACTATATAATAATTAAACCACTAAACATACAGAATAAAGAACAAATATTAAGAGCAGCTAAGGAAAAAGGCCAAGTCACCTATAAAGGCAGAACCATCAGAATAAACACATGACTTCTCAATGGAGACTTTGAAAGCCAGAAGATCCTGGACAGATGTAATTCAGACACTGAGACCATGGATGCCAGCCTAGACTAATATACCCAGTAAAACTTTCAATCACCATAGACAGAGTGAACAAGACATTCCAAGACAAAACCAAATTTAAACAATACCTATCCACAAATCCAGCACTACAGAAAACACTAGACGGAAAATTCCAACCTAAGAAAGTCAGATACACCCATGAAAACACAGACAATATATAACCCCACAGCAGTAAATCCCAAAGAGGAGCAGTATACACACACTACCACCAAAAAAATAACAGGAATTAACAATCACTTGTCATTAATATCCCTTAATATCAATGGACTTAACTCACCTATAAAAAGACACAGGCTAAGCCGGGTGGTGGTGGTGCATGCCTTTAATCCCAGCACTCGGGAGGCAGAGCCAGCTGTAACTCTGTAAGTTTGAGGCCAGCTTAGTCTACAGAGCGAGATCCAGGAAAGACACCAAAACTACACAGAGAAACCCTGTCTCAAAAAAAAAAAAAAAAAAAAGACACAGGCTAAAAGAATGGATATGAAAGCAGGACCCATCTTTCTGCTGTATACGAGAAACATACCTCAACTTCAAAGACAGATATTACCTTAGAATAAAAGGCTGAAAAAAGTCTATCCAATCAAATGGTCTTAAGAAGCAAGCAGGTGTAGCTATCTTTATATCTAACAAAATAGACTTCAAACTTAAATCAATCAAGAGACATCAAAAAGGACATTAAAAACTCATCACAGGAAAGATTGACCAAGATGAAGTTTCAATTCTGAACATTTATGTCCCAATACAAGGGCACCCACATATATAAAAAGAAGCATTACTAAAGCTTAAATAACACATCAAACACCACACATTAATAGTGGGAGACTTTAACACCCCACTCCCACCACTGGACAGATCTGCCAGATTGAAACTTAACAGAGAAATAAGGAACCTAACTGATGTTATGACTCAAATGGACTTAACTGAACCCTAACAAAAAAGAATATACCCTCCTCTCAGCACCCCATGGAACTTTCTCTAAAATTGACCACATACTCAGTCACAAAGCAAATCTCAACAGATATAAAAAAAAATTGGAATAACTTCCTATATTCTATCAGACCACCATGGCTTAACTCACAACAACAAAAATTACAGAAAGCCTACAATCTCATGGAAACTGAATAATGCTCAACTGAATCATCAATGGGTCAAGGTAGAAAAAAAGAAAAAAATTAAAGACTTGCTAAAATTCAATAAAAATTAATGTACTACATGCCCTAACTTACGGGACACTATGAAAACAGTGCTAAGAAGAAAATTCATAGCACTATATGCACACAAAAAGAAGTTGGAAAAATCTCACATTAGTAACTTAACAGCACACCTGAAAGCTCTAGAACAAAAAGAAACAAAGTCACCCAGGAAGAATAGATGCCAGGAAACAATCAAATTGAGAGCTGAAATCAATAAACTAGAAAAAAAGAAAACAATACAAAGAATCAATGAAACCAAGAGTTGGTTCTTTGACAAAATCAACAATTTAGACAAGCCCTTTCCAGATTAACCAGAAGGCAGAGAGAGCGCATCCAAATGAACAAAATCAGAAATGAAAAGGGAGACATAACAACAGACAACAAGGAAATCCAGAGACTCATCAGATGGTCATTCTTCAAAAATCTGTACTCCACAAAATTGGAAAATCTATAAGAAATGAACAATTTTCTGGATAGGTACCATATACAAAAGTTAAATCAAGACCAGATAAACAATTTAAATAGACCAATAACTGCTAAGCAAATAGAATCAGTCATTAAAAGGCTCCCAACCAAAAAAAGTCCAGGTCCAGATGGTTTCAATGCAGAATTCTACCAGATCTTCAAAGAAGAGCTAATACCAATACTCTTCAAATTGTTTCACACAATAGAAACAGAAGGAACATTGCCAAACTCCTTTTATGAGGCTACAATTGCCCTGATTCCTAAGCCACACAAAGATGCAACAAAGAAAGAAAATTACAGACTTATCTCCCTCATGAACATTGATGCAAAAATACTCAATAAAATTGGCAAACTGATTTCAAGAACACATCAAAAAATTATTCACCATGATCAGTAGGCTTTAACCCAGAGATGCAATGATGGTTCAACATATAAAAGTTTGTCAATGTAATACAAACTGAAAGAAAAAAACCACATGATTGTTTCATTAGATGCTGAAAACGCCTTTGACAAAATCCAGCACCCCTCCTTGATAAAGGTCTTGGAGAGATCAGGAATACAGGGAACATACCTAAACATAATAAAGGCAATTTACAGCAAGCCAACAGCCAACATCAAATTAAATGGAGAGAAACTCAAAGCGATTCCACTAAAACCAGGAACAAGACTGTCCCCATACTTATTTACCATAGTACTTGCAGTCCTAGCTAGAGCAATAAGACAAGAAGAGGAGATCAAGGGGATACAAATTGGAAGGGAAGAAGTCAAACTTTCACTACTTGCAGATGAAATGATAGTATACATAAGTGACCCCAAAAATTCTACCAGGGAACTCCTACAGCTGATAAACATCTTCAGTAATGTGACAGGATACAAGATTAACTCAAAAAAATCAGTATCACTCCTATATACAAATGATAAATGGGCTGAGAAAGAAATCAGAGAAACATCACCCTTTACAATAGTCACAAATAATATAAAATACCTTGGTGTAACTCTAACTAAGCAAGTGAAAGACCTGTATGATGAGAATTTTAAGTCTCTGAAGAAAGAAATTGAAGAAGATCTCAGAAAATGGAAAGATCTCCTATGCTCATGGATAGGAAGATTAAGATAGTAAAAATGGCAATTTTGCCAAAAGCAATCTACAGATTCAATGCAATCCCCATTAAAATCCCAACACAATTCTTCACAGACCTCAAAAGAACAATACTCAACTTCATATGGAAAAACAAAAAACCCAGGATAGCTAAAAGAATCCTGTACAACAAAACCACCTCTGGAGACATCACCATCCCTAACATCAATCACTATAGAGCTATAGTAATAAAAACAGCTTGGTATTGGCATAAAAACCGACATACAGACCAATGGAATCGAATTGAAGACCCTGACTTTAACCCACACACTTGATTTTTGACAAAGAAGCCAAAACTATACAATGAAAAAAAGAAAGCATCTTCAACAAATGGTGCTGGCATAACCGCATTGCAAATAGATCCACGTCTATCCCCATGCACAAAACTCAAGTCCAAGTGGATCAAAGACCTCAATAAAAAAAAACAGTCACACTGAACCTGATAGAAGAGAAAATAAGAAGTAGTCTTGAATGCACTGGCACAGAAGACCACTTCTTAAATATAACACCTGTAGCTGTAATTCTAAACGGTTTTATTAAATAAGAAACACAGAGCCAAATGCAGAGTTAAAAACCCAGAGATCAGAGAGCAGTAGGCAAAAGCTGAGACCACCTTCTTACCATCCACTGCCACTACCACCCTTCCCCTGAGACAGAATGGCAGCCTTGAATGCATGGGACAGAATTGAGGAAGCAGGAAAGAAAACTGAGTCATTTACAAAGGTTATACAGGGCCCAAAAGAATCCTTCACGGATTTCTTATAAAGACTGACTTCAGCAGTAAATAGAATGGTCCTGAATTAAGAAGTGAGCCATTCAACATAGAATTAGGGTTTGGTTATCATATAAACATTGTCTTTGTATTTCAGCATATTGACCTTCTCCAACAAGCTGATCCTGGGAGATTGTACACCTCTAGCCCTCCATTGATTTTTCTATGTTTTCAGTTTCATTTTTGAACCACATACACCACTGCAGCTGTGCCCCGCATTCCAGGACAGCATTTACCAGCTCTCGCCAGTCCTTTGGTATAATTTTATTAAAAGTTGACCAGGAGTTTAACATTTACTTTACAAATGGGGAATGCATACCATAAGATACTATTGCCTCCTTAAACCTTCTTAAATCCAACATTTCAATTGGAGTTCAATTATTTTGTTCATTCACTTGACCAGGTAGCTGCTGTATGGTTACTGGATAAATTAAGGGTGATTGTTTGAAAACAGGCTTTCTTTCTGTAACCTTATAATCCAATCCTGTAATAATTTCACCATTAAATTCTTCTGTCTGAATCTGAATTTCTCTATAATTCATTTTAACAGGTTTTTCTAAAGCTTTTATCCTGGCACTTAAATTGACTATTTTTTTAAATAGTAAAATAAGGATAAGAGGCTGGGCGTTGGTGGCGCACGCCTTTAATCCCAGCACTCGGGAGGCAGAGGCAGGCGGATCTCTGTGAGTTTGAGGCCAGCCTGGGCTACCAAGTGAGCTCCAGCAAAGGCGCAAAGCTACACAGAGAAACCCTGTCTCGAAAAACCAATAATAATAATAATAATAATAATAATAATAATAATAAGGATAAGGAAAGTAATAATGTGCATAATTGATGTAATGTACACCCAATCAACAAACACCAGTAGCACAGACACTGAGAACAACAATTAATAAATGGGACCTCCTGAAACTGAGAAGCTTCTGTAAGACAAAGAACATAGTAAATAAGATAAAAATGACAGCCTACAGAATGGTAAAAGATTACAGAGAGCTGATCTCCAAAATATATAAAGAACTCAAGAAACTAGACATCAAAATAACAAACAATCCAATCAAAAAATGGGCTATAGAGCTAAACAGAGAATTCTCAAAGGAAGAATTTCAAATGGCTGAAAGACATTTTAGGAATTGTTCAGCATCCTTAATTATCAGGGAGATGCAAATCAGAATGACTCTGAGATACCATCTTACACCTGTCAGAATGGCTAAGATCAAAAACATCACAGACAGCTTATGTTGGAGAGGATGTGGAATAAGGGGAACACTCCTCCACTGTTGGTGGGAGTGCAAACTTGTACAGTCACTGTGGAAGTCAGTATGGCAGTTTTTCAAAAAATTGGGAATCAATCTACCTCAAGACCCACCTGTACCACTCTTAGGCATACACCCAAGAAATACTAAATCATACCACAAGGACACTTGCTCAACCATGTTCACAGCAGCATTATTCATAATAGCCAGAACCTGGAAACAACCTAGATATCCCTCAACTGAAGAATGGATTAAGAAAATGTGGCACATATATACAATGGAGCACTACTCAGCAGAGAAAAACAATGACATCATGAAATTCACAAGCAAATGGATAGAACTAAAAAGTATCATCCTGAGTGAGGTAACCCAGACTCAGAAGGACAAACATGGTATGTACCCACTCATAAGTGGATACTAGATATAAAGAAAAGTATAATCAGGCAACAACCCACAACTCCAGAGAAGCTAACTAACAGGAAGACCCAAAGAAGGATGCATGGACCACCCTGAGAAAAGGAAATAGATGAGATCTCCATGAGTAAACTGGGAATAAGGGGTGGTCAATGGAGGGTAGGGGCTAGGGGATGAGAGCATAAGGGAATGGGATGGTTGAACTGGAACAGGGAGGGAGGGGGAATGCAATGAAAGAGATACCATGATAGAGACATCATGGGGATAGAGAAAAATCTGGTGCTAGGGAAGTATCCAGGAATCCCCAAGGATGACCCCAGCCTGGGATACTAGCAATAGTGGAGAGGGTGCCTGAACTGAACTGACTTGCCCCAGAGATCAGAGCAGTGAATATCCTAACTCTCATCACAGAACTTTTCTCTAATGACTGATGCAAGCAGATGAAGAGATCCACAGCCAATCACTAGACAGAGCTCTAGGAGTCCAGTCAAAGAGAGATAAGAGGGATTCTATGAGCAAGTACATTGGGATCATGATAGGGAAACCAGCAGAGATGACCAAACCAAACTAGAGGGAACTCATAAAAGTTGGATCAATGGCTGTGGAGCCTACATGGGACTGAACTAGGCCCTTTGCATGGTGAGACAGGTGTTTAGCTTGATCTGCTTGAACTTGCCTCTACTGAATGTGCCTCCACATGGGAGGCCTTGTCTTCTTGTGGAAGGAAGTGGGGGATGGGTTGGGAGATGAGGCTGGGTGGGCAGGAAGAGGGAAGAGGGGGATCTTTGATTGGTGTGTAAAGTGAATGAAGAAAATTTCTTAATTAAAAACAAAATAAAATAAAATAAATGGTGGCATCTACACCCATGGCAACTAAGCCTTTGACAGCTTGTCCATCAAGATAGAGTCAGCATTGGGGAATGTGGAAAAAATGGGCACTGTCTATTACATTTTTGGATTACCAGAGCATCCTCTAATTGGCA
>CABHPR010107875.1:5375-35971 GCA_902168415.1 Peromyscus melanophrys | reverse complement strand
AAAAAACCAAAAAAAAAAAAAAAAAAAAAAAAAAAAAAAAAAAAAAAAAAAAAAAACCGAACAAAACCAAAACCAAAAGCAAAACAAAACAAAACAAAAACAACAACAACCAGAATTTCAAACAAAAACAGATGTGGGTGCTGGCTCTGGTTAATTTCTCCAAACGTACTAATTCCACAACCTAGAATTACTAAGATAGAATATGGTTGAGAATGTTTTTGCATTTTCTAGCCATCAGTGAAATGATCACAAGAAATGAATTAACAAATATATATTCAATAATTATGCTCCTCAAATTATGCTAGGCATTGTTGTAAGACATAAAAAATTAAAGACTTTAGTTTCTAATCTCAGGTAGTTCAGAATATAGCAGTATAGAAAAACTACTAAATTAAACAAATGTAGGATTTGAGGTAGGTCTAAAGAATTACTTGTGGGCAGCTCTGCATATCAGATATTTACATTACCATTCATAACAGAAAAAACAACTAAAAAGAGCGTGTGTGTGTGTGTGTGTGTGTGTGTGTGTGTAGGCCAGAGGTCAACCTTAGATGTCATTCTTCAGTATCTGCTCACCTTGTTTTAAAGACAGGGTCTCTCACTGGGACCCACAGCTCACTGAATAAGCTATGCTAGCTGACCACTGAACCCCAGAGATCCACATACCTCTATCTCCCATGGGTAGGACTACAAGTGTGTACCACCACACTCAGTTTTTCACATGCATTCTGGGTTCCAAACTCAAGTTCTCAGGGGTCCAAACTCCGGTTCTCATGCTTGCAAGGCAAACACTTCCCCAAGTATCTTCCCAGCCTCATATGTTTTAAGGTATTTTAAAAATATATGTAATATTGGAATATTTCATGAATAAATATATATACATTGAGGATATTGTGATGGCTTGGTTGTCAACTTGACTATATATAGAGTTATTAACTAAAATCCAAGTGACTAGATATACCTGTGAGGGATTTTTTTTTCTTACTTAAATCATTTGAAGTAGAAAGATCCACTTTTAATCTTTTGAGGTTGAAAGATCCACCTTTCTCCTGGGCCACACCTTCTGGTGGCAGCCTAAAGAAAGGAAGAGGAAGAAGGAAGCTTGTGTTGTCTTTGCCTGTCTGCTCTCGCTGGCAAGTCCATTCCTTCACTGGCTAGAACCTACTTCTTCAGGATTCGGGCATATACTGAAGATCAACTGATACATTCAGCCTCATGGACTGAACAACTACTGAATTCTTGGACTTTCCACTGGCAGACAGCCATTGTTAGACTAGCTGGACCACAGCCTGTAAACCACTCTAATAAATCATATCTGCATTTTATCAATTCTGTTCCTCCAGAGATCCTGACTAATACAGATATGCCTGATTTTTTCAAATGGTAACATGGTAAGAATAGAAGATTAAGAGCTGAAATTTGGGGCTAGAGAAATAGTTCAATGGTTAACAGCCCTTACTGCTCTTCTAGAGCACCTAGGTTCAATTCCCAGCACCCACATGTCCACTCATAACCACCTGTAACTCCAGTTCCAACACCCACTTCTTACCTTCGAGGGCACCAGGTACACATGTGGTGCACCAACATACATGTAAAACATTCATACACATAAAATTAAAAATTTTAGACTTTTGAAAAAGAAGTTATTAGCAATAGGAAAGAGAGAACCTAGCACACATACCCATCCCAATGTAGTAGTAAATAAAATGGAGAAGGAACTTGGAGGGTATATGAGTAACGGCAGCAAAAAAAGGCAGTAAGACAGGAGGGGGATGAACACAGAGTACTTGGAGATACTTGCCTGACTCCAATAAAAACCCATGTGGCTGCCTCCTGGCATAAGCTGTCGCTTAACTGATACGACATTTCTTACAACATAACAGACTCAAGGTAAATGGGACTGTATCCAATTTTACAGACAAAGATACTCATGTCCAGAGAAACTGACTAACATGACCAAATGTACTCTTGTGACAACTAAATAAAAATGAAAGGCTTAAGGTTATGTTTTCAGCTTGATGTCTCTCCCCCAAAAGATGGGTTGGTAGGGTTGTCAGGTATAATACTCAAACTTAGTGTTCTAGGATCTTAATTTTAAAATTTTAATTATTACTATTATTGTGGGGGTATCTCAGTTAGGGTTTCTATTGCTGCAATGAAACACCATGACCAAAAAGCAAGCTGGGGAGGAGAGGGTTTATCTGCTTACATTTCCATATTGCTGTTTATCACCAAAGGAAGTCAGGACAGGAACTGAAAAAGAGCAGGAAACTGGAGGCAGGAGCTGATGCAAAGGCCATGGAGGAGTGCTGCTTACTGGCTTGCTCAGTCTGCTTCCTTATAGAACCCAGGACCACCAGCCCATGGATGGCACCACCCACAATGGCCTGGGCCCTTCCTCATCAATCACTAATTAAGAAAATGCCTTACATCTGGACCTTATGGAGGCATTTTCCTCAATTGAGGTTCCCTCCTTTCAAGATAACTCTAGTTTGTGTGTCAAGTTGACATTAAAACTAGCCAGCATGGGGGGTAGGGTGGATAATATTATTTGTGTGAGAGCAGGCACATGTACACCACAGTGCAAGTGTGGAGGTCAGAGAACTTTCAGGAGTTGGTTCTCTTTCCACTGTTGAGTGCCAGGGATGGCAAACTGTCAGGCTTGCATGACAAGCAATTTTACCCACTAAGGCTCTTTAAAATCTAAAATGATTTAGTTTGACAGTTACATGATAAATGCAGATACAGACAGATGACATAATTAGATAAACTAGGGACCTGGATTAGCCCTAAAAGACCCACCCTGAATTATGAGAACTTTGTTCACCTTACTTAGCTTTTACATCAGTGACTCAGAAGTTGTGGCTATTCTTGTACTTTATCCTCCTCCTCAGGAAAAGCAAAACTGAAATAGTTGATTTGAAGACTTAAAATTCCTAGCCCTTCCTCTAAGCTCCATAAATTCAGAGCTGGTTGTAAGGAAAGGGATAGATGGTAGGAAAACACTAACCAGCACCTGGGAGGCTCAGGCAGGCAGGCAGGCAGGCTCTTGGCCAGTCTGAATGCTACGTATCAAAAGACACCTGACTACCCGGGTGATGATGGCAGCACACACCTTTAATCCCACCCAGCACTTGGGAGGCAGAGGCAGACGATCTCTGTGAGCTCGAGGCCAGCCTGGTCTACAAAGTGAGTTCCTGGACTGCTAGAGATACAGAGAGAAACCCTATCTCAAAAAACCAAAGGGGTGGGAGAGCACCTGACTAAGAACTGCAGTACTCATCTACAGAAGTTTATGACTGTAGTGACTTAACCTGAGACTGCTGAGGGCAGCCTTTGGACTAGACCTGAGACTTCTTTCCCTCGGGCTTGGGATTCATAAAGATTCAACATGCTTTTGGAGCCTGAGGTAATCTTGAAATCTGATGCAAACTTTTGTGAAAAACTTTTTTTTTTTAGAAGATTTATTAGACAAAGGAAAATTATGAAACACTGTGTAGGGGCTGAGCAGATGGCTTAAGAGAATCTTCTCTTCCAGAGGACACTTTGAGTCCCAACACTCATGCCAGCCACAGCTGCCTGTAACTCCAGCTGGCCCCCAAGAGCACCTGCATACATACACAGCAAACACTTACACAGACATATTTAAAGTTTAGAAAATTAAACAAATATTTAAAAATTTTAAAAAGAAACACTAAGCATTAGTTGAAGTTCTTTTTTGAGTCTTTAAAATCTATGATATGGAATTTAAATACAGAAGTATGTTGAATTTCAAGTCTTTTAATATAGGTAATTTGCATATTACCATGACCACAACTGATTTATTTCAATCATTCTCACTGGTCAAAGTCATAAAAAAGAGCTTTCAGAATAAATTTTGATTTTTAAAAATCTCAAGGTAGGTCCAATTTTGTTTTCCTGCAGTCCAAATTAGCATGTTACACTAAGCCCAGAGTGGTGGGTTTAACTCACTTCCATTACTTGGACTGTTCCCAAGTGGGTGGTAGACAATACTGCTGGTAAATATTACAGTTAATTCACTTCTATAGGAACATGCTTGATTTTAAAAAAGGTAAAGGACAGTCAGGAAAGACAGGTAAAAGTAATTGTTAGGTTTCAAACCTGGGACTAATGGCTGAGGTGCCTATTTAACATAGCAAAGCAGATGCTAGCCACCAGATTTTCCCTGCATCCCTAAATCCCTACCTGTTACAGGGCCCTCCAGGCTGGCATGACCTTTCCCCAGCTGCCCTTCCCTATATAATCCAACCATTTGGTTACCCGTTCTCTTTCGTGCTTCCTGGCTGTGGCACACCTCCTTCCTCTCTTCCTTCCCATCCCCCCTCTCCTCACATGGCTCAGGGTCATGTCCACTCTGGACTCTTCCAGATGTCCCTGACTATGCTTTGCCACATAGCTACATTAAACTTTCTCTTCCACCATACTTAGCAGCAGTCATGTCCTTTTCCTTTTTATTTCTTTCTTTTTTTTTTTTTTCATTCATCTAGTGCCAAAACCCAGGACCAGTCATGTCCTTCCCTTTTTTATTTCTTTTTTTCATTCAGGAATAGTCTGAGAAAAACAAATAGGCTGAGGCTCTAGGAAGTCCAGATCTTTTTATAGAACTTGGTTCAAATTATTGGCGCTTCTAAGGCAACAATTTAATTCTGAGACTAGTCTACCACTTGAATTAGACCAAATCAAGTTATTTTGATAGTCAGCCAGAAGTGTAATTCTAGCACTTATGAACTAAGGAAGGAGTATCACTGATGGTTGAAGACCAACTTGAGGAACCCAGGCTAGCCCTGGCTAGACAGTGAGACTGTCTCAAAAATAACAAATACAAATATTTGAAATAACAAATGCTGAAATGATAGAAACTAAACACCTACTTTGAGAAATGCTGATGAACAGTAACAAAGATACAATCTTTTATAAATATTCCCCATAATCTGTAAATCGTATTTATGCCTTCTAAAGTAGTAATTTCCTAATATAAGAGCTATCAAATACGGGCTCTTCCAAGAAACTGTGTATACTGGCTAGTTTTATGTCAAGTTGACATATGCCAGAGTCATTTGAGAAGTGGGAACTTCAACTGAAAAATGTTCTACCAGAATGGACTGTGGGCAAGACTGTGGTACATTTTCTTGATTGATGTGGGAGGACCTGGGGCAAAAAAAGCCATGGAGAGCAAGTCAACAAGCAGCACTCCTCCATGGCCTCTGCATCAGTTCCTGCCTTGAGTTTCTGCCCTGACTTCCTTCGATGATGGACTGGGATGTGAAAGTGAAATAAACCCGTTCCCCTCCAAGTTGCTTTTAATCGTGATGTATGTGATGTTTATTACAATAGAAATTGAACCAAGACACTGTGTCATTTTGGATAAATGATGTAACTTTTGTAGGTCCAAATTTCCTCACTTATAAATAAAAATAGTAAGAATATTTATTTCAGCCAGGCAATGGTGGTATACACCTTTAATCCCAGCACTTGGGGGAGGCAGAGGCAGGCTGATCTCTGTGAGTTGGAGGCCAGTCTGGAATAGAGAGTTCCAGGATAGCCAAGGATACACAAAGAAACCCTGTCTCAGGAAAAAAAAAAAAAAAAAAAGTTTATTTCATGTGTTGGCATAAGTGGAGCAAAATAATGTAACCCTTGTTGTAAGCAAATAATAAATATCATATATAGTTATAATAGTAATATTCTATACTTTTAGAAGAGTATTAATTTTGCTATGTCTAAACTCCAAAATGAGCCAATCTCAAAAATTAAAGTATAGGCCCGGCATGATAGCACCCTCCTTTATTCTCAGCACTCGGAAGGCAAAGGGGCAGGAGGATCTCAGTGAGTTCAGGGCACGTCTGGTGTGCATAGCAAGCTCCAAGACATCCACAACTACATAGAGAGACCCTGATTCAAAAAAATCAGAATAAAATAGGAGCTAGAGAGATGACTTAGCAGTTAAGAGTACTTGCTGTTCTTACAGAGGCCTGAGTTCAGTTCTCAGCACCCACATGGTAGTTCACAATCATCCATAACTCCAATTTCAGAGGATCTGATACCCTCTTCTAACCTCCACAGGTACCAAACAACCATGTGGACATACACAGATGTAGGCAAAACACATACACACACCACACACACATACTTACTTTCTCTCTCTCTCTCTCTCTCTCTCTCTCTCTCTCTCTCTCCAAAAAAAATCCAATTAAATTAAAATAAAAGAAGTTTTTTTATTAAGCAGGAATAAGTTTTTAAGCTATATAAAACTGGAGACAGAACTTAATGGAGTAATACTTACCTAACACAAGTGATGTTCTGGTTTCTGTTTTGTTTTTGAGACAGGGTCTCACAAAAAACAAATTCAACTTTGGCTGGCATGGATGGAACTCCTTATCTGCCTGCCTCTGCCTCCCAAGTGCTGGAATTAAAGGTGTGTACTACCATGTCCAACAAGGCTCTGGTCTCAAATCCAGCCCCACAAAGGAAGGAAGAGAGGAGGAAGGGTAGGGCAGAGTAGTGGAGCTTGTGAAAAATGTAGACTCAGTTATATATACAAAGGTAACTACAACTTAAAAAATAGTCCAGTTATATTAGGATAAATCAGTTTAAAAAAAAAAGAAAGAATAAATTGGGGGCTGTGGGATGGTTAAGAGCACTGACTGCTCTTCCTAAAGACCCTGGTTCAATTCCCAGCACCCACATGGCAGTTCACAACTGTCTGTAATTCCAGTTCCAGGGAATTCAACACCCTCACAGAGACATACATGCAGACAAATCACCAATGCACATTAAAAAAAAAAAAGAATAAATCGGTTCAGGAAATTTTCATTAAAAAAGTCTTAATCATAACCAAGTTTTCTTATACAAATATAGTGTGCATAATTCCACTCTGTACAACTCTAATCTCTCAATCTACTATCCATGTGTAAATAAATCTAGGTTCAGATACTTATTTTGAATTTCATTTTTTCCCCCGAGACAGGGTTTCTCTGTGTAGCTTTGCGCCTGTCCTGGATCTCACTCTGTAGTACAGGCTGGCTTCGAACTCACAGAGATCCACCTGGCTCGGCCTCCCGAGTGCTGGGATTAAAGGCGTGCGCCACTACCGCCTGCTATTTTGAATTTCTTTAAGGATACTGTTTCTTGGTTAAAAAAAAAAATTAGAAGATTTAAATACTTTGATTTTGTTTGTACATGTTTTAAGGCTTTCAAAATTTCAAAAGCCTTTATATATTAAGGTTAAATGTTCAGATTTAAGTATCTTTAAATATCCAAACAAGAGCCAGGCATGGTGCTGCATGCCTTTAATCCTAGCACTCAGGAGGCAGAGGCAGGAGGATCTTTGTGAGTTCGAAGCCAGTCTGGTCTACAAAGCAAGTTCCAGGACAGCCAGGACTCTGTCACACAAAGAAACTCTGTCTCAAAAAACAAAAAACAAAAAAAGATCCAAACAAACTAAACATTAGTCATCTACATGCCATGCTGAAAGTACCAACTGGTAGCAGAGGGTAGATAAGAAATATTTGAATATTAAAGTGTAAGCGTTAGCTAGTAACAAGCCTGAGCTATTGGCTGAGCATTTATAATCAATATTAAGTCTCTGTGTGGTTGGGAGCTGGCTAGTAGGACAGAACTGACTGCTGGGATACAGAAAAGCCCGTGTACAATTCATTTTATGAATATAGAGGTTGCTTGTCACCAACTGGTAAAGCGAGTAAGATTAGTGACTGAATAATCTAGTTTAAATGTCATGACTCTGTTTGGGTTTGTTATCTCAACCACCTGACAGTCACCTGTGAGAGGAAGTAGTACAAAACATAGAGGACCACAGCTAAGCTACTACACACTGTCCCATCACAACCACACCTTCAAACTTTTCATCATTACAGTTACTAGTCTTCCTAAGAGTTGTGAGAACTCCAATGTCTAAGTTAGAAGGCTTTAATTTAAGGCATCTGAAACTTTAGTATACACCATAAGAAGTAAGACAAAAATATAAGAGGAGGCCTGGAGAGATGGCTCAGCAGATAAGAGCAGCTAGCTGCTCATGCAGTGGACCTGGGTTCAGTTTCCAGGACCCCCATATAGTGGCTCACAACTGCCTATATTTCCAATGCAGTGGACCTGGGTTCAGTTTCCAGGACCCCCATATAGTGGCTCACAACTGCCTATATTTCCAGCTCCAGAGGATCTAGTGCCCTCTTCTGGTCTCTGTGGGACTAAGTAACAAGTGTTATATAGTCAGACCCTGTTTCAAAAAAACAAAACAAAACAATCTCCTTTTAGTTCATTTCAGGGCCATCAAGAATTCCTGATTATTTTTTATTTTTTCCTGGTTTCACTGTACTTCTCTATTGCCTCTACAGGGGAGTAAGTGGGGGGTAGTATCTCAATAAAAAAGTAACAAAAAAAAATAAGACCTATAAATACAGATCACCTTTTAAACTTTTCTCTCATTTCCTAGTACCCTATTTAACATAATTATGTATTCTCTCTTCAAAACTCCTAGTCAGGTCCAAATGAAACTCTACTCCCCCAAAATTCTGATGCCTGCTTCCCTCTACCAAAGAAGTCATTCCTCAACACTGTCAGAAGTGACAAATGGCCTTCTGTGGTGTCTATTTGCATGCTGGCCTCCAAGCTTACTTAGTACCTGTAGCTCTCTTCTCAGCCGGCCCCAGCTCTTGGGTTTCCCTTCCCCAGCTTCTCATTTCCACACAACCCTGCCATTTTGGCCATTCATTCTCTTGGTCCTCAACTCTTTGCGATCTCTGTTTTGTTCTCTTTTCTTGGTCCTCTTTTTGTCTTCCTCTCTTGTACTTACTCACTCACTCACTCCCCAACTCCACCTCACGGCCTGGTCCATTCTGCTGGCCATGTTCAATCTACTACTTTCCCTGCTCTGGAGTCTTCCAGATGCTGCTGGCTGTATGTACCCTCCCTCATATCTACAATAAAGTCTTCCCCTCAACCTATCTTGGAGTGGTCATGTCCTCATTTTATACTTTCTGAAACCCCGAAACAACAACAAAACAGATGCTTTCCCTAAAGATAACAATTCCATTTGCTTTAGAATTTAAGATTAAGAAGATCCAGTTCACATAGATAATCGCCACCAAAACACATCAGACACAAGTGTCCCGCAGTGACTTATTGGCCTAAGGCCAGTTTACTACATTCATGACAAAATTAAATTCTTTTCTTTTTAAGGAAAGAATTTTTGCTGTGATTTGGGAGAAGCCAATACCAATCATCAATTCCACGATAAACCATAGAATGTTTTAAATTTAAAGTAGCGAAAAAGAAAAGGCATTTTTCAAACTTCTCTTTCATTAATATTAAAGTCGTGTCTTTCTGAAAGCATCTGACAACTACGACAGAGTAATTACCACACCAACCATCTTACAGGAGTCAAAAAGCTCAACTTGTAATACAAAGAGCATTTCAATTGTCTGATGTCAAAAGCCATACCCTGTGATATATTTATTTTACGCATTGTTGGTGGTTTAAACTTGCATATTCAGAGCTGGGTGGTGGTGGCACACATCTTTAATCCCAGCACTCCGGAGGCAGAGTCAGGTGGATCTCTGTGAGTTCGAGGCCAGCCTAGTCTACAGAGTGAGATCCAGGACAGGCATCAAAACTACACAGAGAAACCCTGTCTCCAAAAACAAAAACAAAACAAAACAAATAAACTTGCATATTCAGGGCAGAAAATAAATAATTCAGAAATAAAACCCCCAAGGGTTGGAGAGCTAGTCCAACGCTTTAAGCTATTGCTGCTTTTATAGAGGAACTGAGTTCAGTTTCTAGCACCCAAACTAGTGGCTTACAACCAACCACCTGTAACTCCAGCTCCAGGGGATCCACTGCCTTCTTCTGGCCTCTGCAGACACCCAAATACACATGACAGATGCATATATCTATACATATAAGTAAATAAATTTTTCTCCATAAACACATCCTTTTAAAAACTCCTAGAGCCAGGGACTGGAGAGATGGCTCAGTGGTTAAGAGCACTGGCTGCTCTTCCAGGGAACCCAGGTTGATTTCCAGCACCCATATGGCAGCTCACAACTGTCTGTAATTCCAGTTCAAGGAGTCCAATACTTTTTCTGACTTCCACAGGTACCAGGCATACAAGTGGTGCACATACATACATGCAAGCAAAAACACCCCCCCACACACACACACATGCACACACACAACAAACAAATGTCTAAAAAATAAAAAAATTTCCTAAAGCAGCATACAACTGTAATTCCAAGACTCGGGAAACTGAGGCAGAAGCATTATGAGGTCTTGAGGTCAGACTGAGCTATATACCCAAACTGTACTGGCGAGGGAGGTCAGAAATTTCACTGATATGTCACTTCTTAATAGTCTAAGGTAAATGCCATGGTTTGAGTATGTCCTTCAAAGTACTCCTGTTGGGAGTCTTATTTCCAAAAGTGGCAATGTGAGGTCTAGCGGGAGGCAAAACAGAGCCCTTATGAATGGATGGAACACCATCCTTGCTGGAAAAGAGATCAGGTTGGTAGTTTGGTTCCCTTTTCTCTTTGTATATGTGCTCTCTCTAACATTCTAATCCCTCATCCCGCACATTTATATTAACATCTATGATTGGTGTTTGCAATCTCTCTTCCTTCTGGATATAATTTTATAATAAATTTATAATAAATTCATTACCAAGAAAGAGCACAAATTTGCAAGCACTTATGGGATACTAAAATATTTACTGGTTGGACTCTGTATTCTAAAAAGTATATATTCTTCTCTCCTACAGTAGCCATTTGAATGGATTCTGAGATCCTATGAAATTTTGAGGATGTTTTCATGTGGTCAGATGTTGAAGCTGGCATGAGCTGAAGGGCTGAATAGACATGCTACTGTGATGTACTGTAATCCTCATATATCCTGGTCAACTCGTGGGCTTTAATGAGATCCGCCTATGGGAACAGCAGCTCTGCTTCATGTCAGGCAATGTCTCTACAGTGTGTGGGCTTCTTCTCGTAACAGCAGTCCGACCATCTGCTGCAGCTTGTGTTGGCACTGTCGGGATAAAAGATGCCAAAACCTCAACATGCTATTCTGGGACACTAAATGTGATAAATATAAAGTTAAAATATAAGCATTTTTTTTAGATGAAAAAAGGTCTTTTTCATTAAAAATAGACTTACCATTTAAAGCTAAACTAAGTAATAGCTCTTGATCTTTGAAATAAGACAAAGACTCAGAGAAAAGTCAGGAGATGGGAGATAAGCTTGGAAATTTTCTGAAAAAAATGTTTAAGGATTTAAATGAAACCTAATTTTAGCTACTCTATAAATATAAAGGTATAATGCATAGAAACAGCTTTGGAATACTTTTTTTTTTTTTTTTTTGAGACAGACTCTCATTATGTAGCTTTGGCTGGCCTTGAACTAACAGAGATCCCCTTGCCTCTGCTTCCCCCAACCCCACCCAAGTGCTGGGATTAAATGTATGTGCCACTACACTTGGCCTGAAATACATTTTAATAATGCCAAACAAAGACAACAAAGTTGAGAAGGGATGAATCTATCTGCCTCTAGCCACGTCTCCACGTTCCACACAACAACACACCAACAGCCTCTCAGGCTAATCTAATGTTTGAAGTTAATGAATCTTGTAAAGATTCATGCTGAGCTCAGAATACAACTCACTGGTAAAGTGCTTGCCTAGCACAGATGAGGTCATAGATTCAACTGCCAGGACTGTTTGAAAAAAAAAAAATCACAGTTGGAGAAATGGCTAAATAGTTGAGAGTACTAGCTACTTTTTCAGGCAATTCAACACCTTCACACAGATATACATGCAGGTAAAACACTAATGCACATAAAATACAAATAAATCATTACAAATAAATTAATAAAAATAGAAAAATCATGTTGAATATAATAAATTTATTTAACTCCTCTAAACTCAGTAGTAGATCTGTCTAATTTATAATTATAAAGACAACAACATCAAACTAGGTCTGGCAAAACTAATTTCAAGAAGGTAATTTTTGAGGTTTCTCACTTGTTTCGGAGGTACACTTTCCTATAAGCTTGCTCCTTTTCTCTGAATTAGATTAATTATAGACAGTAAAAATAGCATTTCTTTTACCCTGAGCTAGCAATATGAGTTTTATGAATTACTTTATATAAGGCAGGGAATTTTTAAGATAAGATCAAGTTGAACTTAAAATTGCCAGTGAAAACTCTTTCCCTCTAATACCCCACATAACAATAAACACAAACTACCTCAAGGAAAGTGAACCATAAAATGTTATTAACTTTCATCTCAAAAGCCTTTAGCCTAGCCAAATCCTTAAAAAGGTTCACACAAGATGCAGTGGTTTTCAGTTTATTTGAATGTGAATTTGCGTGTTCTAATGCCATAGCTAGTGTGTAATGGGTTATCTTTCATCTTTACATGGTTTATAAGGAACAAACTCAGACTGCTAGTCTTGTTCAGCTTTATGGGCTGAGCCATCTCACCAGCCCCTGCTCCTGCAGTGGACTTCAAAATGCATCAATATTCACAACTCTATCCTACACAGACAAGGCAAAACACTGGAGTTGGGATCCAGCAATCAGTGGTTTTTTGTTTGTTTTTGTTTGCAAGACAGGGTTTCTCTGTGTAACAGCCCTGGCTGTCCCAGAATCCAATCTATACACCAGGCTGGCCTAGAACTCACAGAGATCCTCCTGCCTCTGCCTCCCAAGTGCTGGGATTTAAAGGCGTGCGCCACCATGCCTGGCCCCGGTTTCTCACTCTCTTAACCCAGGCCGAATGGAAATCACTGTGTAGTCCAGGCTGCCCTCAAACTCACTGCAATCCTCCCCCCTCAGTCTCCTAAAGCTCTTAGCCAGATGTGTCACCATAGCCAGATGATCAACTTCTTTTAAAAACCTGAGAATAAGGTCTCCTATGCTGCTGAAAATGACCTTGAACTCCTGATCCTCCTGCCTTTACCTCCCAAGGGCTGGGATTAAGGGCACTCGACTACCACCTGGATTTTTTGTTTGTTTGTTTGTTTGTTTGTTTTTGTTTTTCGAGACAGGGTTTCTCTTTGTAGCTTTGCGCCTTTCCTGGAACTCACTTGGTAGCCCAGGCTGGCCTCGAACTCACAGAGATCCGTCTGCCTCTGCCTCCCAGTGCTGGGATTAAAGGCGTGCGCCACCACCGCCCAGCGGATTTTTTTTTTTTTTAATGTGCACTGGTGTGGTAACTGGAGTTATAGAAAGTTGTGAGGTACCATATGAGTGCTGGGAATTGAACCTGGGTCTTCTGGAAGAGCAGCCAATGCTCTTAACTGCTGAGTAATCTCTCTAGCCTGAATTTTTGTTTTTTTAAGGCTTCAAACTCATAATCTTCCTGCCTTAGCTCTCTGAGTGCTGGGGTTGCAGGTGTGCACCACTGGCTCATAAAAATTTGTAGTTCAGTGAAGAGCCCTTGGCCAGCATGTACAAGGCGCTGGGTTCACTCCCAGCACCACACACAACTTTTTTCTACTTGGAGGCTGTTAACAGTCTCACCTATTAACCCAAGAAGATACAAAAGAAGGTAGTTTAGAACAGAAAGTGAATTATAACTACAAGAAACTGTCAAGTGTATTTCCAGTTTCTTGCTGTGGATATCGCTCTGTATAAATAAACACTGATTGGCCAATAGCCAGACAGAAAGTATAGGTGGGACTGAGAAGAGAATTGAGGAAAGAGGAAGGGAAGGGAGAGATTACCTGGAGCCACCAGGACAAGGAAGATGTAAGGTACCGATAAGCCACGAGCCACGTGGCAAAGTATAGATTAATAGAAATGGGCTAAATATAAGAGTAAGAGTTAGACAATGATAGGCCTGAGCTAATGGCCAAGCAGTTTAAATAATGTAAGAGTCTGTGTGTTTAGCCGGGCGTTGGTGGCGCACGCCTTTAATCCCAGCACTCGGGAGGCAGAGGCAGGCGGATCTCTGTGAGTTCGAGGCCAGCCTGGTCTCCAAAGTGAGTTCCAGGAAAGGCGCAAAGCTACACAGAGAAACCCTGTCTCGAAAAACCAAAAAGAGTCTGTGTGTTTATTTTATAAGTGGGCTCCGGGACTGGCAGGACTTGGCAAGAGCTGGAGAGAAATTCTCCAGCTACAGTTTCTCTTTTTTTTCACCTTTTTCTTCTACTAAAGAGTTAAATAATACCCACAAAAATTTGAAGTATCTATAGTTAAGCCACTGCTATGCCCTGCTTTGGAGGATATGGCAACAAGTTATATAAAACTTCTCCTAAGCAGTTAAAAGCACATCTAAAATCTACTTGAGACCAACGCTGTCTTTTAGGGGATGGATTATAATTTTTTTCCTGCACTACTCGGAAGATAGGAAAGTGACTGATCTTTCATTCCATCACATTCAACATGCGCTTTGCTTTTGATTTGCCCCACCAGTTTTTTTTTAATTTATTTATTTTTATTTTATGTGCATTGGTGTTTTGCCTGCATGTATGTCTATGTGAGGGTGTCAGATCTTGGAGTTATAAACAGTTGTAGCTACCATGTGGGTGCTGGGAATTGAACCTGGGTCCCCTGGAAGAACAGTCAGTTCTCTTAACCTTTGAGTCATCTCTCCAGTCCTGCCCCACCAGTTTTGAAGCCATTCAAAATTGGATTTAAGTTCACAGTTTAGTTATGGAATCTAATTTTATTCCTTCAAAGTTTTAGTTATTTAGACATGATTTTTTTTATAAGATTTATTTATTTATTATGTATACAGTGTTCTGTCTGCATGCGTCCCTGCAGGCCAGAAGAGGGCACCAGATCTCATTACAAGTGGTTGTGAGCCACCATGTGGTTGCTGGGAATTGAACTCAGGACCTCTGGAAGAGCAGTTGATGCTCTTAACCACTGAGCCTTCTCTCCAGCTCCCTAGACATGATTTTTTAATATTAATAAATGGCAGCTTTCTCAAAAATTTTAACAGATGTAGACTCCACAGCAGTTTAACTTAGTTTTTATATTTTGCTATCATTTTTTAAAATCTTCTTAAGGCTTTCCAGAAGCTGACCTTACTCTATTTATCCAAAACTCAAAACTTAGTAAACAGTTCTTTAATAGAAATAACCATCTGGAAGCTTTAGGTCGTGACACAGGCCTACTGTCCCAGCACTCACACAGAAGTGAAAGAAGGATCAGGAGTTCAGGGTTACTCTTAAGCTACGTACCACGTGAAGCCAGCTGTGGCTCCTCAAGACCCTGTTTCAGAAGAAAAAAAAGTTGGGTGTTTGTGGAGAGGGTCAGCAGACTAGTTCAGCATGTGAAAGCACTCTCCTTCAAACCTGGGGGTCTGAGTGCAGCTCTGGAACCTGGACTGTGGAAGGGGAGAACGGAATCCTCTAAGCTGTTGACTAACCTTTACACATACACTGTGGCATGTGCCTCCCCCACCAACACATAAATAAGCAAATATAAAAGAAATAATCATCTGATAACAGTGAGACTGTGTCACATACAAAGATTCAGTCCACCAATCTGTATTTGTCATGAGATTATTGAAAACCCTCGATCCCTGGGCTGGAGAGACGGCTCAGCAGTTAGTTTCTGCAGAGTACTCATGTCACAACTCCAAGGAGTTCAGTGCCCTTTTCTGGTCTCTTTGGGCACCGCATGCACACGGTATACATAACATACATGCAGGCAAAACATCTATTTAAATAGAATAAAATAATGTAAAAAATTTTGAGTTGGGCCAGGAGTGGTGATGTATGTCTTTAATCCCAGCACTTAGGAGGCCAAGGCAGGTGGATGTGAGTTCCAGACAAGAATGTTCTACAAAGCTGGTTCCAGGACAGCCAGGGCTACACACAGACACCCTGACTTTTCAAAAGACAAACAAACAAAAAAGTTAACTGTAAATTCCTAAAACACAACAATGTAACTTTTGCTCTGAAAACAAGAAAGCAAACTAGTTCTCCAGGAGCTATCAGGAGATACCACATAATAAGCCATATGGCAAGATGGCCAGAACAGGAAAAAATGAGTATTTATGAATTACCCCCCCCCAAGTAAAGATCAAGCACAGAGCCTCCTATATGAAAGCCAAGTACTTATTTTACCATCAAACTGCTCTCCCAGTCCCCAAGGTTTTTCTTTTGTTTATTTCTCCCCAACTAACTAGTATGTTTTATTTAAAAAAAAAATTCACTTTCTTTCTTTTTTTTTTTTGGTTTTTCAAGACAGGGTTTCTTGTAGCTTTGTGCCTTTCCTGGATCTCACTCTGTAGACCAGGCTGGCCTTGAACTCACAAAGATCCGTCTGCCTCTGCCTCTCGAGTGTTGGGATTAAAGGCGTGCTCTACCACAGCCCGGCTGGGATTCACTTTATTTCAACTTCAGTATAGGGGAAACTGATTAGAGGCCCATGATCTTCCAGAAGGAACAATTTGTACCAGATAATCAATCTGGCTGTTCCCAGATAACTACTCCAGACCTCCTTCAGATGTTTCTGGAATCAGGTATTCTGACAGCTTCACCCTGTTTTGCTTCCTGTCTGCTACTTGCCAGTCTCAGAACTCAGGACTAAAGTTTTCAGTTTGTTTTCCTGCAGGTTTATGCATCTGGTTTAGGGTCTGCAAATTATCCTCTTCTCTACCTAGTCACACCTTCTTCAGACAAGTGCTTCCCCCCACAGATCAGCCTACATTCTTGGCTGTACTCCAGACCCAGAGTTTTTTAGCATATTTTAGCACCTAGAAACCTCTGTGATTACAATTTTCCTTAATGGAGTAATTTTTTCATTATTAATCAAGTTTATTTACATGTGCGCCTGTGCGGGCACATGCAGGAACACCATGGCATACAACAACTTGCAGGAGCAGGTTCTCCCCTCCCACCATATGGGTTTCAGGGATCAAACTCAGGTTGTCAGACTTGGCAGCAATTGCCTTTAGCCAATGACCCATCTCACTGAACTAGTTTGTGAAGAGCCTTAAATGCTCATTTCAACTCACATACCATACAGTATTGGATAACTACCCAGCAAATAAAATCTAGCTGGGTGGTGGTGGTATACGCCTTCAATCCCAGCATTTGGGAGGCACAGGCAGGCAAATCTGAGTCTACAGAGTCTACAGAATGAGTTGAAACCCTGTCTTGAAAACCAAAACAACAAACAAACCGTCCTATTTTTACCTAAAGAAAATCAAACTTTTATCTGATAGGCATGAGAGCATGTACATGTACGTGTACTTGGATGACTCCTTACCTATTTCACTTCTACATCAACCTTCCATTTGCAAAATGGTTAACTAATAAGTATCCTAAATCTAGTGCACATGTCAGATTAACAGGAGGGAAGAAAAATGTATGTAGCTACCAACTTTTGGCAGTGGTAGGTTAGAACACTTGGAACAACAACTCTGAAACTATAAACTAAAATTGTGAGGAAATGATCTTAAAAAAAAACCTACCTGTGCCGGGTGGTAGTGGCACACACCTTTAATCTCAGAGCTGGGGCGGCAGAGGCAGGTGGATCTGAGTTTGGAGCCAGCCTGGTCTACAAAGTGAGTTCCAGGACAGCTAAGATTGTTGCACAAAGAAACCCTGTATTGAAAAACCAAAAAAAAACCCAAACAAACAAAAGACCAAAAAAAAAAAAAGAAAAAAAGAAAAAAAAGAAAGAAAGAAAGGAAAAGAAAAAGAAAAAAAAGAAAAAAAAGCTACCCGCTAACAATACTGTTAGATAACACTAAACTGGGGCGGTGGTGGCACACGCCTTTAATCCCAGCACTCGGGAGGCAGAGGCAGGCGGATCTCTGTGAATTCAAGGCCAGCCTGGTCTCCAAAGTGAGTTCCAGGAAAGGCGCAAAGCTACACAGAGAAACCCTGTCTCGAGAAAAAAAAAACACAAAACAAACAAACAAACAAACAAAAACACTAAACTGGAGCTCATACAAAAAGGGAATTGCTTATCCAGAAGCATAAGAGAGTACAAAAGCTTACTTTTGTCTGGAAGGAATTTGCTAAACTTATCAAAGTGGATCCTCTTTTTTTAAGGGCCATGTGGGCAGGAATTAAGCCTAAGAATTCTCAAAGGAAGGAAATCTAATAAATGGTCCCAGCTTTTAGCTAGTATCTCAAAAAATTGCATCCTTAGGTCAGGGCAAACCAGAAATAGACCACCATCCTTTCCACAGATCCAAACACAGACTGCAGTGTTTCAGAAAATCTTACACAGTAAATGGTCTAGGATGGTCATAAAATGGTAATGGTCAGAATGTCTGGCACAAACGAAAATCTTCGAAATTTTTGAGACAAGGTTTCTTTGTGTAGCCCTGGCTGTCTTGGAACTCACAGAGATCCGCCTGCCTCTGCCTCCCAAGCACTGGTATTAAAGGTATGTCCCACCACCTCTGGTGAGAAAACCAGTATTTCTAAGCTTGGACACAAAATTATTCTTACCAAGAATTCCAAAGGACAATGAGGAACATAAAGTCAAACATAACTATGCTTGTTACAAATAATACATCATACATAAAAATGAGCAAAAAGAGAAAAAGACCCAGATCTTTTAAAGACTTCAGCTGACCATGTAACTCATGCCAATCCAGTAGGCAAATTGCTGAAAAGGAAGACCTACAAGTCTGAGGTCAGTGTAGCAAACACCTTGGTAAGGATATCGCTCAGTGACTAGAGTGTCTGCCTACCACGTGCAAAGCCTAAATTCAATCCCCAGCACTGAAAAAGCAAAGAAGATGGGCATGCAACTTGTTTGTAATGCCAGTACTGTCTGAAGGGACACTAGCTCACTTGAGCATGGGGCTCTGGCAAGCCTTGCCCTTCTCCCCGATTCCTTTTGTTTGCCTTGTTAAAAACCATTAGATTATATTCCTAAAGCTAGACACCAAGGTCTATTGCCTTATTTGGCCACTTCTTTCTCCTGAGGCTGACTACCAAGGTCCAGCTATCAAAATATTGAAGTCCGGAAATCAAAAGCTCCCTTTGGTTCACCTAATTAACATGTCCAATTAAAATTAAACACTTCAAGCCGGGCGTTGGTGGCGCACGCCTTTAATCCCAGCACTCGGGAGGCAGAGCCAGGCGGATCTCTGTGAGTTCGAGGCCAGCCTGGGCTACCAAGTAAGCTCCAGGAAAGGCGCAAAGCTACACAGAGAAACCCTGTCTTGAAAAACCAAAAAAAAAAAAAACAAAAAGCAAACAAAAAGTGATTTAAGTACTTCACAATGGTACATGCCTAGTTTGAGTTCAAGGACAGTTTGGGCTACACAATAAGAACTTGTCTCCAGTCCAGCAGTGGTTGTGTAAGCCTTTAATTCCAGCACTTGAGGCAGGCAGATCTCTGAGTTTCAGGCCAGCCTGGCCTACAAAGCAAGTTCCAAGACAGTCAGGGATGTTATATAGAGAAACCCTGTCTCTTGAAAAGAACAAATAAATAACTTTTCTCCAAAACAAAGCAATCTAATAAATTAGACAGAAATACAAGAACTTAACAATTTTGAAAAGAAAGTTTGATGACTCATACTACCTAATTTCAAAACATACGTCAAAGCAATAGCAATTAAGAGTGTGATATTAATAAAAGCAGCATGGGTACATAAAGGAATGAATCGTGTGTGCGTGTTGTGTGTGTTAAGACCTATTGATTACACACTAGAGGGAAAAGAATAAATTGTACTGCATGTAAATTATTTATAAATTTAAAAAGGGGAGGGCTGGGTGTGGTGGCACACACTTTTAATCCCAGCACTCAGGAGGCAGAGGCAGGCAGATAGATCTCTGAGTTTGAGGCCAGCTTGATCAACAGAGTGAATTTCAGGATAGTCAGGGCTACACAGAAAAACCCTGTCTCAAAAAAACCAACCCCTCCTCAAAAAAAGGTGGGGTGGGGGCCTACAGAGATGAGTTAGCAGGAATAAATAAATCTTTGGGGGCTGAAGAGATGGCTCAGCAGTTAAGAGCATTGGCTGCTCTTCCAGAAGACTTAGGTTTCATTCCCAATGCCCACAGGCCAGCTCACAATCTGTAACTCCAGTCCCCAGTGTATCCAATACCTCTTCTGTCTTCCAAGGACACTGCACACACATGGTACACAAACACACATTCAGGCAAAGCAGTCATAATATGAAAATAAATTAATAATAAAAATCTTGAAATTCTTCAGAACTAGAGTTCTAGATGGTTACGAGTCACCATGGGGTTGCTGGGAACCAAACCCAGGTCTTCTATTCTTAGCATCATCAAAAGCTCTTAACTGAATAAAAACAAATAAATAAAAAAGAAAAAGAAGTTATAGGAATAGAGGCTGAGGAGATAATTCAGCGGGTAATGTACTTGGGTACACAAGCATGAGTTTCAAATCCTAGCATCCATATGAAAACAGTCATGGGTATGATGGCATAATGTTTAATAGTAATAATGAAAACCAAAAAAAATAGTGGAATGAAGAAAATAGGGTTGAAAGGAAAAATATTCTACCCTAAAACTGTATATTCTGACACGTATGCAAGTATAAAGTAAGTATTTATCTACTTACTTCCTTATCTATTTAATTTACTCATTTACTAAGATAGAGTTTCCCCATGTTCTCCAGGCAAGCCTTAAACTCTTAGACTCAAGCAATCCTTCTTGACCTCCAGAGTAGCTGGAACTACAGGCACCTACCACCAGATTATGATCTGTGTATGATGTGCGGGGGTTCGGGTGCAAATAAACATATGTGTACATACAAACATTTGACACCCTCTTTTGGCTTTCTTGGGCACCAGGCATGCACATATACACATGTAGGCAAACACTAATACATATAAAATAAACAAATCTTAAAAAAACGATTTTAGCTTTGCATGGTGCACTCCTTTAATCCTCGCACTCAGGAGGCAGAGGCAGGCAGATCTCTGTGAGTTCAAGGCCAGCCTGGTTTACTGATGGAGTTCCAGGACAGCCAGGGCTGTTACACAGAGAAAACCTGCCTTGAAAAACAAAAACAAACAAAAAAAGCTTTAAAGATTTATTATTTGCATGTGTATGGAAGTTAGAGAACAACTGAGGTGTCAGTCCTCAGGTGCTGTCTTAGTTAGGTTTTTCTATTGCCGTGCAGAGACACCATGACCACAGCAACTCTTATAAAGGAAACATTTCATTGTGGTGGCTCTCTTACAGTTCAGAGGTTCAGTCCATCATGGCAGGGAGCATGGCAGCATGCAGGCAGGTATGGTGCTGGAGAAGAAACAGCCTAGTGTCCTACATCTTGCAGGCAACAGGAAGTCTACTGACTATCACACTGAGTGAGGCTTTAGAAAAAGATCTCAAAGCCCACCCCCACAGTGACACACTTCCAACAGAAGGTGTGGCCCAGATTAAAGGTGTGCTCTCCTGCCTCAAAGTCTGTATTAAAGATGTATGTCACCCACCCTTCTCCAGCAAGGCCACACTTCCTCCAAGAAGGCCATACCTCCTAATAGTGTCACTCCCTATAGATTATGGGGGCCAAATACATTTAAACTACTACAGGTGTCTTCCACCTTTTGTTTGAGACAAGGGCTCTAATTGGCCTGGAATCTCACTTAAGTAGGCTAAACTAAGATGGCCAATGAACAGATATCTACCTGTCTAACTATTATGGGATCACAGGTGTGTGCCATCATGTCCATCTTTTTTTTGTGGGTGCTGGGTCTCTAAACTCAAGTCTTCAGATTTACAAGGCAAGCATTTTAATTGCTGGGTCGTCTCTCCAGCTTCCCCACACACACCATTTTTAAAGGCCACAAGCTAATCTTGTTCTTTTTAAGCACAGTCCTCTGTACATGATATTCAGATACATCAAGAGATAGTCTAAGAGCAGGGGGTGTAGCTCAGTTAGACAGAATGCCCTCCTAAACATGCACAAGGCTCCAAATTCAATTTCCAGCACCTCATAAACTGGGCAAGATGGCATATATCTGAAATCCTAGCACTCAGAAGGCAGAGGCAAGAGGGTAAGTAGTGAAATGTCACCCTCAGCTCCAAATCAGAGTCCCAGATCACCCTGGGCTACATGAGATCCAGTCTCAAAATATTATTGAATTATTAAAATAAAAATTTTAAAGATGCATTCTATGCCAGGCAGTGGTGGTGCATGCCTTTAATTCTAGCATTCAATAGGCTAAGGTAGGCAGATCTCTGTGAGTTTGAGGCTAGCCTCGTCTAAAAAGAGGCACCCCAACTTGACCCAAATGGCTACAGTCTCATAAAGAGAACATAGCTGATGTCCTATAGACCAGAGAATATCGGGCCCTGCCAAAAAAATCTGACCCAGATTTAAGATGTGGCTGCTAGTTTTGGGTTCTGAAATTTGGTAGTCTGGGGGTTAGAGAGATAGCTCAGTGGTTAAGAGCACCAGCTGCTCTTCTAGAGGACCTGGGTTCAATTCCTAGCACCCACATAATTGTGTGTAACTGCCCTGAATTCCAGGGAACCCAAAGCCCTCTTCTGACCTCCACAGGCATCAGGCACACACGTGGTGCACTGGCATACATTCAGGCACAATACTCATGCACAGAAGAAATCTTTTTAAATAAAAAAATTGGGGACAATCTGTTAGCAAACTATGGTACTGTGAACTTTATGTCTGTTCTTCATACCTGTTTCTGGACACAGATCCTAAAATACTAATGTGTCTTTTGTATGCTAATGAAATGAGTGGTGGCTGGATGCTCCTAGATAGCTTCAAGATGAGTGTTAGCACTGAAGTTCATGCCATGATTACAGGGTTGCACTTTCAGCCCATGATCCAACCTCTAAGGAGGAGAGTGGGGCTGAAGGTTAAGTTGATGACCAGTGGTCAGCAATGTAATATATCATGCGTAAGTAATGAAGCTTCCATAAACAGACAAAAGAACAGAGTTCTGAAACTTCCAGATAGCTCGTTAAGTAGAAGCACCTGGACAGTTAGAACCATAGGGATCATGGACGATCCTTATCCTGTTCTACATGTAACCCTATACACTCCTTCCACATGGCTGCCTGATCTATGTTCTTTTTAAAAAATATTTATTTTACTATTAATTATGTGTGTATGTCTGTGCACATGTACACAATGCCCACAGACGTCAGAGGCATTGGATTCCCATAGAACTGGAGTTCCAGGGTATGAGATGTCTGGTATGAATACTGAGAACTAAACTTCAGTCCTCTCCAAGAGCAGTACACTCTCTTAACCAATGAGCAATCTCTGCAGCCCTGTATATTTTTTCTTAATATCCATTTGATTAACAATTTCCTGAGTTCTGTGTGCTGCTCTCATAAATTAATCAAACCCAAAAAAAGATCAGAGGAACTCTGATTTATAGCTAAGTGGCCAGAAACATAGGGAAAAAATCTGTGTTTATAACTGGTGTCTGAGCTGAGTCTTGCAAGCTGAGCTCTCAACCTGTAGGATCTACCTATATACCCTGATAAAATTCCTTTCCTGCTTTAGCCCAATCTGTGCCTGCTACGTCTGCACCCAGGCAGCCAGAGGGGGCTGGAAGTCACCACTGACACCTAAGGGGAAAAAAAGAATACTTCAAGGAGATAGTTATGGGCCTTCAGCTGATTAAAGGCCAGTGAAAAGTGACACAATCAGAACAGAACTGAGTCCCAGCTGACTTCAGCTGGGAGTCCACTGGAGAACTAATTATCTACAGAATTGGCGTTGCTGGGGGAGATCCACAGATACATGCTGTCAGAAATGGTAAGAGAGCCTGGTGTGGTGGTGCATGCGTTTAATCCCAGCACTCTAGAGACAGAAGTGTAGAGTATGTAGAGACACTGTCCGAGAGAGAGAGAGAGAGAGAGAGAGAGAGAGAGAGAGAGAGACAGAGACAGAGAGAGAGAGAGAAAGAGAGACAGAGAGAGAGAGACAGAGAGAGAGAGAGAGACAGAGAGAGAGAGAGAGAGAGAGAGATATTGAGATTAAAATGGTAAGAGACTATATCCTGAGTAAACAACAGGAAAAACACATTGTTCCCTGTATCTCCAGACATACAGATGATGTCTGATAATAAACCCATAAAAAATTACTTCAAGAACTGGATAGGAGCTATAGTCATAGCTTAGTGGTAGAGCCATGCCTAGCACATAGGAAGCCCTGGGTTCACTCTCCAGTACAGGGGATGGGGATGGAACTGTGGGAATACTCAGATACATGCACATAATAAAATAAGACAAAAATCTCCTGGTAAACTGGCACCCAAGTGACTTTCACTAAAAGAAATTCTAGGGTTGAAAATAGGGGTCAACAGTTGAGTGCTTGCCTAGCATGTATAAAGGCTTGGGAGTTCAATCCCAGTGCTGTAACCATTAACCAATCAAACCTAAAAACAAATTTTAAAGAATGTACTATAGGTAGCTGTAGTGGTTTGAAAACTAACAGCCAAAACAAAACAAAACAAAAAGTCCCCCCCCCCCCAAAATAGGCTCCCAAAGGGAATGGCACTATTAAGAAGTGTGGCCTTGTTGGAGGAAGTATGTCACTGTGGGGGTGGGCTTTGAGGTCTCTTTCTTAAGCTTTACTCAGTGTGACAGTCAACTTCCTGTTGCCTGCCTATGAAGAGGTAAGGACTCTCAGCTCTAGCACCATGTACACTGCCATGCTCCCCACCATGATGGACTGAACCTTTGAACTTAAAGTCACCACCACAATTAAAAACTCTATTAGAGTTGCCATGGTTTTGGTGTCTCTTCACAGCAATAAAAACCCTAAGACAGTAGCTGAGATACAAGAAGGCCTAGAAGCAAAGTACTAATAATGTAGGTAAATATATATTTAAATTTAAAAAATACAGTACTAACAGTAAAAGACTGAAATATAAGTCAATGCCTATTAATTCTTTCTAAAGACTTTCTAATTTTGTTTTGTTTTCTTTTTTCAAGACAGGGTTTCTCTGTGTAGCTTTGCGCCTTTCCTGGAACTCACTTGGTAGCCCAGGCTGGCCTCGAACTCACAGAGATCCACCTGGCTCTGCCTCCTGAGTGCTGGGATTAAAAGCATGCGCCGCCACCACCCAAGACCTTCTAATTTAATTTGTCAGAAAATGTGAGCACTGACATTGAAAAAAAACAAACAAACAACAACAACAAAAAATCACCCTATGCCAGGCATAGGCCTTTAATCCCAGCACTTGGGAGGCAGGGGCAGAAACCAGTAGATTTCTGTGAGTTTGAGGCCAGTCTGGTCTATATATTGAGTTTCAGTCCAGCCAGGATTGTGTAATATGACTCTGTCTCAAAACGAAATAAGTAAAGATGCAACCCAGGTTAAGAATCTCTACTTAAGCTGGTGGTGGTGGCACACGCCTTTAATCCTAGCACTTGGGAAGAAGAGGCAGGTGGATCTCTGAGTTGGTGGCCAGCCTCTTCATGGGGGCTACACAGAAACAAAAACAAAAACCAAACAAAAAAACTCTACTTACATTAAAAAACAAACAAACAAAACCTGACATCTGTCTAGCTAAAATTTATATTAATTTTCAACTTCCTTCCCCTTCACTTGTCTTGCCTCTTTTTAACTTACTAACTGGAGAACCTTCACTGAAATAAACCTAGAGAGGAGCTTTATTAACACAAAATGGCTCAGCTTTGCAAAGGCTAAAAACAACTACCATGCAATTTCTCACAATCAGTGACATATTATTTAAATTCACAGGATACTTAAAGGTTACAAGCATCCAGGAAAATCTCAGATAACAATGAAAGATAATCAGGTTGTCTGGTTAATGTCCTTCTACAATATATTCGGTAAAACAGTAATTAATATAAAACATCAGGTGGGGAATCATATGAAGCTAATTGTACATTTTCCTAAAATGCTCTCTTGACATGGAAGATGATGCTTAAATTCAAATCCAATACACAAATCTAATTAAATCACACCCTAAAACCCTTAAATGGTGGAGCCCTAAATGAGTGAGGCTTAAAAATCTAAGTAGGAGAACTGACCTCTCAAAGTTGTCCTCTAATTTCTTCATGTGCAACATGGCCCTTACATGCCTAATATTCTCTCTCACTTTCTCACACAACAAATAAATAAAATTTTAAATAATAAAAAAATAAAATTTAAAAATTAAAAAAATTGATATACCTAATAGATAATATAAATGAATAACTATGGAGTGTAGGCAAGCGCCTTTAACCCTAGCACTCCAGAGACAGAGGCAGAGGCCAGCCTGGTCTACAGAGTGAGTTTCAGGACAGTGAGGGCTACACAGAGAAACCCTGTCTCTGAAAAACAACTGTGTGTGTGTGTGTGTGTGTGTGTGTGTGTGTGTGTGTGTGTTAAACTTATCTGGGGTTAGAGACAGAACAGCCACAATGTTAAACATAGGGGATAGGCAGTGGTAGCACACGCCTTTAATCCCAGTACTTGGTAGGCAGAAATCCATGTGTTCAAGGATACAGCCAAGCATGGTGACTCACGCCTTTAATCCCAAAAAGCACGCCTTTAATCCCAGGGAGTGATGATAGAAGGCAGAAAGATATATAAGGCGTAAGGACCAGAAACTAGAAGAATTTGGCCTGGTTAAGCATTTTGGCTGGTTAGGCTTTCGGGCTTTGGAGCAGCACAATTCAGCTGAGATCCATTCTGGATGAGGACTCAGAGGCATCCAGTCTGAGGAAACAAGATCAGCTGAGAAGTTGGCCAAGTGAGGTTAGCTGTGGCTTGTTCTGTCTCTCTGATCTTCCAGTGTTCACCCCAATAATTGGCCTCAGGTTTGATCTTATTAATAAGAACTTTTAAGATTCATGCTATAGGAGGGGACCTCTGCCAATAAAAATTATGTCACAAAATGTTAAGTACACTCTAATTTCAAAGATGTTAAGATGAAGTTTGGGGTTTTTTTTTGTTTGTTTGTCTGTTTTCAAGACAGGGTTTCTTTGTGTAACCCTGGCTGTCCTGGAATTTGCTCTGTAGACTAGGCTGGCCCCAAACTCTGAGATCTGTCCGCCTCTGTTTCATAATCCTAAATGCTGAGATTAAAGTCACTCGCCACCATGCCCGGTTTAGGGATTTTTTTTTTTTTAAAAGAGGGGGATATTTTTTAAATAACCAGGCCTATGGAACAATGAATTTGATCTCCTTTAAGAAAAAAAAAAAATCTGTTTACTCTATGAGTATGTGGATGACTCATGATTGATGAATGAACAAGGAAATGGACTAAAATCGATCTCATTAAAGTAGGTAAAAGCTTTCCATAGAACTCAGCCAAATAATGCCTTGTTCTACAGCTACTGACTTGCCTGAATACTGCTTGTAGTACAGCATCACCCATTTCACTCTTCAGCTTTGAAAGATTTCTTCTCTATGGCATTTACTTTCAGAGTATACCAAGAAAATGTGTATGCACTATGAAAATAAAAGTCAACTCTAAGAAATCAATGGAAGGGTGGATGTGTAGTACAATAGTTGAATGTTTATTTAGCATGTGGTAACCCCTAGGTTCTATCCTCAGCAGGAAAGAAATGGAGAGAGGGAGGGTGGATCTTAAGTATTCTATTAAAACATGAGGTAAATACAAGAATATAGAGTTCAAAGTGGAAGCTAGGAGTGGTGGCGCATGCCTTTAATGCCAGCACTTGGGAGGCAGAGGCAGGCGGATCTCTCAGTTCAAGGCCAGCCCTGTCTACATACCAAGTTCTGGGACTGCCAGAGTTACAGAGAGAGAACCTATCTTAAAAACAAACAAACAAACAAACAAACAAAAGAAAGAAAGAAAAGTAGAAAGTGGGGGGGGGGAATTAAGTTGGGAGGTGGTAAATGCATGACTTTAATCCCACAGCACTCGGGATGCAGAGGCAGGTAGATCTCTGTGAGGCCAGCCTGGTCCACACTGAGAAACTCTGTCTTGAAAAATAAAAAAAGAAAGAAAGAAAAAAAAAGTGGAGAGAGAGCTAAATAAGGAAATTACAGTTTTCACTTAAGCTGGCAGCACTCTGACTTTTAAAACTATATATACACATTGCTTGACTTAAAAAAATGAGGGAAGAGACTAAATCCAAGTGCCTGCCAGTACCTATAGTATGCATATAACTAGAGGAGTATTTCCTGATTTTCCTTTGGTATCTTACTTTTGCACTTCTGCACATATATACACACAAGGTCTTAGCCCAGGCTGACCTTAAACTTGTGACCCTCCTAACCTCCAACTCCTGAATGCTGCAATACAGGCATGTGCCATCACACCCAGTTTATGGGGTGCTGGGATCAAACTCAGGTCTTCTTGCATTCTAGGCAAGCACTCTACTAAGTAAACGACATCTTCAGCACTATTACCTTCAAAACAAAGGTATAGGTCATAAAAACCACTTATCAAGTATTAAAGATATCATGACAAAGAGCCAGATACAAAACACCAATCTTGCCAGAAGTGGGGCACATGCCTTTAACCTCAGCCCTTGGGAAACAGAAGCAGGAGATCTGTGTGGGTTTGAAGCCATCCCGGGCTAAAAAAGTAATTAACTAAAATACTTTTTTGTTTTGTTTTGTTTTGTTTTTTGAGACAGGGTCTATCCATGTAGCCCTGGCTGTCTTGGAACTCTCTATATAGACCAGGCTGGCCTTGAACTCACAGAAATCTGCCTGCCTCTGAGAGCCTGAATTAAAGGCATGTGGCAATTATAGCTTAAAATAGTACTGCTAGTACAGATAATAACCAATTCAAGGAGGGCTTTTTTGGGCCTATTAGGAAAATAGGAGATTCAAAGGCCAAGCAGGGCATGTAAGAAGTTGTTAAGAAGCCTGGCAGTGGTGGTACACACCTTTAATACCAGCACTAGGGGAAGCAGAGGCAGCAGATCTTTTGTGAGTTTGAGGTCAGCCTGGTCTACAGAATGAGTTGTGAGGTCCAGGACAGCCAGAGCTACACAGAGAAACTCTGTCTTGAAAAAAATGAACAAAAAAAAAGTTAAGAATCAAATAGCCAGGTGTGGTGGAGCATACCTTAAATCTCAACATTTGAGAGGCAGGGGGATCTCTGTAAGTTTGAGGCCAGCCTTGTCTACAAAGAGAGTTTCAGTACAGCCAGGGCTACACAGAGGGACCCTGTCTGACTTAGGGGGCTGGAGAGATGGCTCAGTGGTTAGGAGCACTTGCCTGCTCTTCCAGGACCTGGGTTCAATTCCCAGCACCCACATGGCAGCTCACAACTGTCTGTAACTGCAGTTCCAGGGTATCCAACACTCTCACACAGACATACATACAGGCAAAACACCAATGCACATAAAATATAAATAAATAAATAAAGACAATGACCAACACCTGAAGTTGTTCTCTGATCACACAGACACTCAAGCACACACACAGATTTTAAAGGGGTCTTAGACCCTTTTTCTGTAGTCTGTTGAGATAGGGTCTCACTCTAACACAGACTGGCCTCACAGTTTCAATCTTCCTGCCCCAGCCTCCCAAGTGTCCAGATTTCCCCTTCTTTTAATTAGTTAATTAAATATTGAGGTGTATATGAGCACAAATTCTCTTGAGCCACTTCTCCAGGTCACCTCCTCCCTTCCTGATGCAGATACTCATGAGGTACCTCAGTCTCTCAATCTTTTTTTTTAATTTTTAAAATTTATTTTATTATTTATTTACTTATTATGTATATTTATTCATTTATTTTATTTATTGTGTATGCAGTGTTCTGCCGGCACACAAGAAGAGGGTACCAGATCTCATTATAGATGGTTGTAAGCCACCATGAGGTTGCGGGGAATTGAACTCAGGACCTCTCTGAGCTATCTCTCCACCCCAGTCTCTCACTCTTTACTGGCTCCTTTCTCTGTGCCCCTAAACTAAAATAGGTTTCTTTAACTGTGTGTGTGAGAGTCAGTGGGGAGTGCTGAGAGTTGAACACAAAAATAACAAGCTGTAGCCGCAGCCAGAATTTCTTTCACCCCCAAAAGATCTTTAGCTAACTGGGATGTTAGTACTACCATTTCACCAGCAAATTTCTTAAGCACACTGATATAGTCTCAATTAGGTGAAATCTGGGCTCTATAAGAACGCTGTTCTAGCCGGGCAGTGGTGGCGCACGCCTTTAATCTCAGCACTCGGGAGGCAGAGGCAGGCGGATCTCTGTGAGTTCGAGGCCAGCCTGGTCTACAAAGTGAGTTCCAGGAAAGGCGCAAAGCTACACAGAGAAACCCTGTCTCAAAAAACCAAAAAAAAATAAAAAAATAAAAAAAAAAAAAGAACAATGTTCTATTTTTCTATAAAGCAATGTCCCTGGGGGGGTACAGCTCAGTGACAAGAGCATTTGATTACAACATGCCCTTTTCTCAGTCAATAATCTTTTTTGTTTTAAATGCTTGCTTATTTATTTATTATGTATGTATGTATGTATGTATGTATGTATACATACGGTGTTCTGCCTGTGGGTATCCCTGCAAGCCAGCAGAGGGCACCAGATCTCATTACAAGTGGTTGTGAGCCACCATGTGGTTGCTGGGAATTGAACTCAGGACCTCTGGAAGAGCAGCCAGTGCTCCTAACTGCTGAGCCATTCTCCAGCCCCCTCAGTCAATAATCTTGTGTGTGTGTGTGTGTGTGTGTGTGTGTGTGTGTGTGTGTGTGTGT
>CABHPR010107873.1:0-12410 GCA_902168415.1 Peromyscus melanophrys | reverse complement strand
GCTCAGACTTCCAAGAGACCCTAACCATCTTGTAACCCCATCTCTTGTTCATTCAGATGCAGCCCCTATTGGTGAGAATGCTGCAACATTACTTTCTTTCTCACCAGTAGGTCTGGTAAATTATGTGTCATAAGAAATTCTGGTGGAGCTTTTCAAGGCTTGAAAGTCCTCTCTTTCATTCTCCATAGCAATTATTGCAAAAGAAAGAATTGGACTTCTGGGTTGAAAATATAGTTCAGTGGTAGAGTGCTTTGTTTCCTTACCATGAAAGGGTCTGGGTTCCATCTCCAGCAACGAAAGAAAACAAATAATAAAGAAGTGAAAAATGATTAGACTCTACTGAACTTAGATTACATCATCTCACTTTGAAAAAAGAAGAAGTGGTAAATTTTGCTTTTACCAGAGCACTTCCCTAAATATGCTAGCACTGGTTACAAAGGAAAATGAAGATTAAGTACGTCCTTCTTTTAACTAGAGAAAAAAGTCCACATGTATAGAAGTACCTTTGGCATTCACAGGTGAATGTAACCTGTAGTTTTGTTCTTAAGTTTATCATCACTTACATAAGTCATTTGAAATATACTAAATTAGTTTCAAAATGTTTTAGAGACATGATAAAATGTCTTTTATGTTAATTATGTCTTTTCCATAGTGCTACATTGTTTAAAATGTATACTACACTATTAACTGACCAACGTCCTATAGTAAAACTAGATATTAAACTGTTGGCATTCTGATAATGCTGCTGCTTGGTTCTGCCTACTATATGCAGTTTTGTTTTTCCGTGATTAAACATGCTAAACAGAAATACTTTTTAAAAGCCTGTGAGTACTTTCTCATTTATTTCCTACAAAGAAAATCAAATATACTCCACATAGTTTTTCTATGACTCAGGATCTTTTGGTAATTATTTGCCTTTTTAAAATTAATTATGAATTTTGTAACTAGTATATGTCAGATTAAGACAAGATACTAATAATGTGTTCTGAAGTAAATTAGGTATTTGGTATTAAATGTACTACAAGTTTAAAATTATGCTGGTAGTTAATTTTTATAGGAATCCTTTTGAGAAGCAAGTGAGTAAAATTTTATGCACATATATTATTGCATTTTAGACAGTCTGCTTTACATTCTTTTCTTGAGCACATACCAGAGATAACCCTACTGTTTTCTGTTCAACTATACCACAGTCAAAACCTGTCATTCCTTTTTTATGTAACATTTAGATTATTTGAAAACCCAGGAGAATTTTGTTCTTCCATGAGCTACCAATTCACTTTGTGGCTTATCTACTTACTGTCCATTGGGGCAGATAATTAGAAAATATTTCCACCACCTGTTACATTATAACACAATAAGAAATGAATCCAGCCGGGCGGTGGTGGCGCACACCTTTAATCCCAGCACTCGGGAGGCAGAGGCAGGCGGATCTCTGTGAGTTCGAGGCCAGCCTGGGCTACCAAGTGAGCTCCAGGAAAGGCGCAAAGCTACACAGAGAAACCCTGTCTCGAAAAACCAAAAAAAAAAAAAAAGAAAAAAAAAAAAAAAGAAATGAATCCATTGTGATGGATGAAGCATTACTTTCTGAAAGACTTGTTAGTGAAGGCCAGTGACATGACATCAATGGTAAATTGATCCCATTATCTTCAAACTTAATACCTTGAGGTTGAACTTAATTATAACCAGAAAAATTGGTACATTTTCCCAAACTATGTCACTCCTTTAGTTTAGCTCTGATTTTGTACACTTATTTTTATTTTATAGACTATTTATAATATATATATTATTTATAAATATATAACTATAAAATATAAAATTAACTTTGTAATACCAATGCAATATAATGAATATTGTGTCAGAGAATATCAGTTAATTTGGTATGTCATAAGACCCTATTACTATTGAACCAAAAAAAAAAATACCATAATGTTCTTCAAACATTTTAGAATACAGATTTCAGTTTTTCACTTATATTCAGTGTACAATCTGTATGTAGTAGAAGTATGACAGTACATTTGTGGACAATATCTGTGTATATATGAACTCTCATATACATTGCCCCATAGTATTACAGAGCTACTATGAAAAAGCAGTTTTTCCTTGTATAATTAGTAATTATATATAAACATTTTATTCTAATAATATCATTGACAACTTCTACATTTGATAGTCATAAATATTAGCATGTAATACATACTATACATACTATAGATAGATATGAATGCTATGAATTAATATTAATATATCACATTTAAGATTAATATTAAGTCATTGTAGTCTTATGCATAACCACTAACATGATAGATTTTACAGATTTAAAATTTAAAAATCTTTGTTTGAATTTTAAAGTACATGTAAAAAGCCAAATAGGAATACTTTAAATGTCATTATAAACTAACGATTATTGAACTTATATTTTAATTATTTGAAGGGATATATTTTATTGTTGTTATAAAAGTAGATCTGAGAGTACCACAATAAATATACAGATTTTTAAAAAGTAGTTCATGTGTCCAGAGTTGCCACTTGAATTAATGATATTGAACATATCAGTTCCTATTTCTATATCCTAATATAGTCTCTAATCATCTACTATAGATATTACATATTTGACTTTTGGATACTGTGGTAGATTGAGTGTATTTGGCCCCCATAAGCTCATAGGGATTAGCATTATTAGGAGATGTGCCTTTGTTGGAGTAGGTGTGGCCTTGTTGTAAGAAGTGGGCTTTGAGGTCTCCTATGCTCAAGCTATGCTCAGTGTAGACACAGTTCACTTCCTGTTGCCTGTAGATCAAGATGTGGAACTCTTAGCTCCTCCATCACCGTGTCTGTCTGCACACTGCCATGCTTCCTGCCATAATGATAATGTAATAAACCTGTACAAATGTAGGCCGCCCCAATTAAATGTTTTCCTTTATAAGAGTTCCTGTGGTCATGATGCTCCTTCACAACAATAGAAACCTTAACTAAGACAGAAGTTGGTACCCGGGTCTGGGGTATTGCTATGATAGTCCAGACCATGTTTTTGTTTGGAGAAATTTTGACTTTGGTACTTTGGGTTAGCAAAACATCAGAATGTTTTAAGCACTGCTTAATGGGAGATGCTAGCAGGAGCATGGAAGATCTGAACTGTGGGGCACTGACTCAAGAGGTTTCAGAGGGGAAGGATTTTAGTATGCTGCCTAGAGCTGGTTTTTGTGATATTTTGGGGAAGAATGTGGCTGATTTTTGCCCTTGTCCAGAGAGTCTGCCTAAGGCTAAAGTAAAGAGGTTTGGATTAAATCTGTTGGCAGAGGAAATCTCAAAACAGTCTAGTGTTAACTCTAATGACGATATATAATGAAAAGGAGCCAATGGAGCAAGGAAAAATAGAAAATGTACAATTTGAGGAGAAAAGGATCACCAGCATGTGGAATGTCTTCAAGAAGATAAATAAAGAAATGGAATAAACATAGTGGTGACCTAAGGACAATATCCCACCTAGCTAAGTTTACAATTGTGAAAAGAAATTAATGAAAAGCTAAGGCCAGGTGCAGTGGTGCACACTTTTAATACTAGCACTCCAGAAGCAGAAGCAGGTGGACATCTGTGTTTGAGGCCAGCCTGGTCTACAGATCCAGTTCCAGGACAGCCATGCTTAGGCAATGAAGGAAACCATTGAAAACAGAAAGCTGATGAAGATGTAATTGAACAAGGGGGCCATGTTCCAGCCCCAACAAGCAGCAGAACTTGGCAGCTTTGACCATGTTGTTCTGGCTTTAGAGTCAAGGATGGAAAAAAAGGGGCCTATGGAATCTTCCTCCATTTCTAAGGAAAGCCAGTGCCACTGAGGCCAGGCATGTTTCAGGGGTGTCCCTGAATCGAGGCCTAAAGAAACCATTGCTGTGAAGGTTAAACCTGGATTGCCTTGGAGACCCCAAGAGAATGGAGGTGCCATAGCCATGAGATACCTGCCGAGGAGAGCTGCTAACAAGGAGTAGAACCAGCCCAAGAGAAAGAAGTATGTTGTAGTCAACAAAGCTGAAAAGAGTTGGAGATCTGAAGAACAGTTGATATCAGACATGGAGATGCAGAGTTTGGAGTTTGCCCAGCCAGTTTTCAGTCTTGCTTTGGTCCAGTATTTCTTCATTATCCTCCATTTCCCCTATTTTGGAATGTTAATATATATTCTGTGCCATTATATGTTGGAAGTATGTATCTTTTTTATTTTTATTTTATAGGGGATTACAGTTAAGAGAGTACATGAATCTCAGAAGAGACTTTGAACTTTGGACTTTAAAACATTTTTGAGACTTTTATAGACTATGGGGACTTTTGAAGTTGGACTAAATGCATTTTGCATTATGACATGGTTACAAGCTTATAAGGGGCCAGGGAGTGGAATGTTTGAATGTAACTGGCCCCCTGTAAACTCATAGGAATTGACAATATTAGAAGGTTTGGCTTTGTTGAAGTAGGTATGGCCTTGTTGGAGGAAGTGTGTCACTGCGGTGGTGGGCTTTGAGGTCTCTTATGCTCAAGCTATTCTTAGTGTAGACAAAGTTCACTTCCTGTTGCCTGTGGATCAAGATGTAGAACTTTCAGCTCCTTCTCCAGCACCATGTCATGCACACTACCATGCTTCCTGCCATGATGTTAATGGACTAAACCTCTGGAAATGTAAGCTAGCCCAAATTAAATGTTTTCCTTCATAAGAGTTGCTGTGGTCATTCATGGTCTCTTCACGGCAATAGAAACCCTGACAGATACTATTTTTATGTATTATTTAATGTTGATATTTATATATAATAACGTAAATATATATATACATATATATTATATGAGTATATGTGCCATACACAGTACCAACTTAAATTATGTTCAGTGAAGTTTTATTTTCATAAGTTTGTTTTATCTCAATAATAATAATGTTATCTAACAGTTGAAGTAACTAAAAAAAATTTCTCCTACAGTTGTCATAAAATGTCAGGCCAACAAACGGATAGAAGAGAAAGTGGAAGTGACAATGATTGGTAGTTTTTTTGGCCCACGTCCATCACATGACTTGATAGAATTTGTAGTGTATCCAAAAAGAAATTCATTGAACAGTATTTATGAAGATGTTGATGGTAAGAGAATTATAATCATGGCTATAGTAATTAACTATAGTAAATAAAATTCATTTACTTTAAAATGTAGGTTGCTGATTGCTTCATAATTAAGATCTATTTACTTTTCATTTCCCATAGAACATTTAAGTACTCAAGAACTCTGTTAAATTTGTTGTCTTTACATAGCAGTTAGCTCAGTAGTAATAGTAGTTATGGTTACTACATTGATTTATATGACATGAATGGTAAATCTCTAAACTTCAGTAAGTTCCACTTGAACTCAACTTCTACATATTCCTCTGTTTTCCTGGTTTTGTGTATGTGTCATTTTGAGCATTTAACCCAGGGTTTCATACATGTTATGCAAGTACTCTGCCACTGAGCTAAACATTGAGTCCCTTCTAAATTCAAGAATTGTTACTGAAGCCATATTGCAGTTATAAAAAAATTTGAATGAGTTTTTCTTACTTTAAGAAATAGAGGGAGCTTGAGAGATGGCTCAGTGGTTAAGAGCACTGGCTGCTCTTCCAGAGGTGCCGAGTTCGATTCCCAGCAGCCCCATGGTGGCTTACAACCATTAATGGGATCTGATGTACTCTACTAGCATTCAGGTATACATGCAGTCAGAGCATTCATATAAATAAATAAATCTTTGCTGGGCGGCGGTGGCACATACCTTCAATCCCAGCACTCAGAAGGCAGAGATAGGTGGATCTCTGTGAGTACAAGGCC
Organism: Peromyscus melanophrys; assembly: GCA_902168415.1. Classification (NCBI taxonomy): domain Eukaryota; kingdom Metazoa; phylum Chordata; class Mammalia; order Rodentia; family Cricetidae; genus Peromyscus; species Peromyscus melanophrys. The sequence goes on along the minus strand of CABHPR010107873.1, from coordinate 6,585 downwards.
AGCCTGGTGTACAGAGTGAAATCCAGGACAGGCACCAAAACTACACAGAGACACCCTATCTCGAAAAACCAAAAAAAGAAAGAAGAAAGAAAAAAAAGAAAAAGAAAAGAAAAAAAGAAAATTGACATGAATCAAATGTACTACTTAAATCATTTTCTAAATGGCAAATTTTACTTCACAAATTTCATTTGTATTTTATATTTTCTATACAAATTAAAATAATTGGATATATGAATAGAGCATTCTAGATTTCAAAATCCAAACTCTGAAGCCAAAATGATTCCACACCTGACCTTGTATAACAAGTTGTAATCACAGCAAAGTATATAATCAACAGGGACAAAATTAATTAAAAATTAAATCTGCATATATTTATCAGATATCACCCATGTAAAAGTATTTCTTTTTCATAATTAGCGTTGACTATCAATTTTTGTTTAGTTTTTCTTACTCCATAAGCCTAAATTGTAAAGAATTTAAGATACTGAGAATTCTATTCTGTATTTTAATATTTATTCATGTATTTCATTTTATCAAAATAACTCATAGTTTAGAAATAATGTTGGCACATAAATTGATGTCCAGTTGATGTGTAATGAGCTAAACTGATACCTGCTTTTGTTTTTATTTTAATTTTCTTAGTACCTCCTAGAAGACGTGAATTTGAGTATGAAATAGAGTTTGAATCTGATGATTTGAAGACTAACCTGAGCTCTTCTGTAACATTATATTTGTACAGAAAACATTTTAATGTAAAACATGAATTAATTTCATTGATTTTCAATCTGATATTTACACCAAGAAAACCAGTCCGGTAAACATAATTCATTCTCTTTTAAATATAGTATTATTGTGGTTTTTATTTCAATATGTTATTTTTTCTACCTCTCAATATTTGGGTTATATTATCTCTTTAATACTATGCAAAAACATTTGGAGCTATATCATTTCTAGCTAATAAGCTCTGAAAAGGATTCTAATGGAAAAAATACATAGTTTATTGGACCCTTTGCCAGAATGTACCTATAACTTACTAAGTACACTAAGAGTTTATGTTGGTTACAGAAAACGTGCAGTCAGTTTTGCAACAATTACTGTATTTTGGGAGCTAAGTACAGAGTAGATAAGAAGACCCACAAAATCACTATCTCAAATGACAATGATACTGTAAATTATTAACTACAAAATTATTCCTAAAATAGAAATAACAGTCATCTAGATTTTAAAAACGAAATATTCCCCTTTTTTACTGATCTCAAGAGTTACTTTCATTTTTACTTTAGATATTAAATTAATGTATTTAATCTCTTTCCTTATCTTCCTGCTGTATTTTTTAATCTTTTTTTATGTGTATGTGTTTGTGTGTGTGTGTGTTCAAGGGCTCATATCACATTGAAAGTTGAGTGCATAACAGATGGAATCTGGAAATTTCCTATAACGTTGATTGCTACTGAGCCTGAAGTGGAGGATGTAATTAACATCCAAGGAATCGGTTTATTCAAGACATCTGTCACGGAATTTAGACTGACAAGTCAGACAAGGTATTTATTATATATCAAGAAGATTTAGGTAACTGATTTTATGAATATAATTAATTCAGAAATGTATAATGAAATTTTAAGACAGACAATAGATGATTTCTCTAGTCCTTTTAAATGATTTTTGTATGATTCTTGTGAAATCAGAAAAAACATCCCTTATAAATTTAATTATTTACGCTTTTTTGGTAACTTTTGGCTGAAATATTCATGTATAACATATATACCAGCAAAATAGAAGAAGGCAAACTCTACAAGTATTTATTAGAGCCCATTGGTTTATGATAGTACTTACTCTTTTTGCTTCTCCTACTTTCTGTTCAGTGATTCTTCTTTTATTGATCCCAGGGCCTTGTACAAACTTCACAAGCACTGTATCACTAATCTGTAGCCAAGTCCAGTTCTATCAACTGATAGAAGTCATGAATTTACTAGATATAATTGTAGATTTATCTTTTATTTAATTTCTACTTTCCCTGTATATTTTTCAACCACTCTATACTGAAAATACATAAATTTCAAAAAAGTTTTAAAGAACTATTTATGAGGATGGTAGGCTATTATGTTTAGCATTAATTTCCACCTCCTCCATTTTCTTGCTTGTAGTTCTTCCTAAAGTTATTAGCCACTTCTATCTCCTTTATCTTTGCACAAAGTATATTCTGTAGCAGTTCAAGAATAGCCCCACTGATGAAATATTCTCATAGATTTGCTTAATATGAGATTATCTTTCTTTTTCCTTCATTAACAAAGGATAAATTTGCTGAACATAGAATTCATGGTTCAGAGTTCTTTTTCTTTCAACACGTTAGTCTAACTTCAGTGGCTTCTGAGAAGAAAATTGATATTTGATTTCTTCCCGTAATAGTAATATTTAATTTTTCTCTAGTCTCTTTCAAGATGTTTTATTCCACTTTAGCTTCCAGAAAACTGATTGTGATGTGTTGTGCCATGTAATGTCTGTTAAATATGCTGTCACTGTTAGACAGAATCCCACAAGGAAAGGCACTCGGAATCTCTCATTGAGTGTCAGGCATGTGAAGGATTTTTACTAAATATACTCTGTAAGAAAAAAACATTCCAAAGTACTTTGGTTTCATTAATAATCAGAAGTTAGTCAGCTATACTCATGGTGATTACTAAATATGATTTTACCATGAAGAACCCTGGGAGGCAAAGAAGAAACTGGATGTACTTACTAAATTTCTAAAGAATACTAGCTTAAATAATCATTTGCTATTTTTACCCAGGGATTTCATAAAATCCTTTAAACTGCTATGATATTTACTGTATAAATGAATACAGGATTCAGAAACACTTTCACCTAACCCTTACTTTTTTGCCCCCTAGAACAATGCTAATATAGTCATTTTAAACTCTGTTTGCTTATTTGGAGATGGGGTCTTACTATGTAGTCCTAGCTGGCCTAGAATTTGGTATGTGATGACTATGTAGGCCTTGAACTTCAGTCATCTGTCTCCCTAGACTCTTGATTGCTGAAATTACAGATATTCAGTATTATGCTGGACCCCTTTTTTGTTTTAAAGTTACCATTCAAAGTAATGGGATTCATTATGGCATTTTATGTATCTGTGTCACTCTACCTTGTTTACACCTTCCTTCTCCAACACTTCAGAAAACATTGGAAGATCAGTACTATGATTTTTAAAACCATGTAGTGATGTATATGCTTATTTTTTGCATGAACCTATTACAGGAATATATTTAGAATCTGACTCACTATGAACTATATCCAGTAAAGCATAGTTACAGCCATGACTACTGCTATTCCCGTAACGTAAACATTCCTTCTTTACTAGTCCGTTTAACGGTCCTACTTTGATCAGGTTTAATACAGTTAGTTCCTCTGCCATCAGGACTAAAAAGTGGGGTTGTATTTCTCTAGTCGATAGTTTGTGTTCAGAGCATACTTGTTTACTGAGAAAGCTGTATCATGGGACAGAAATCAGTATTCTTTCATATTCCTCTATGATTAAATGACCTATGTAGCACATGGGATTTCTTCATCACCTTTTGCAATAGAAGTGTTTTAAATGATTTACGTCACAAGTTCCATGTGTGAGTACTGTAGAGATGAAAGATAGGTTCCTTCTTAACATGAGAATGAGAACTTATTTTCAACTTCTAGGAACTTCAACTGTCTTTATTTTAGTTGTTGGAAAATAAATAATTCACAGAGTTCCTAGTAATCAGGTTATTGTATTGTATCCTTTAATTTTTTGCATATATTTATTTTGTATATGTATGTGAGTTTGTGTATGTACATACTTGTGTGTCACAGAATGTATGTGGCTATCAGAAGATAACTTGCTTGTCTCTCTGTTTCTGTCATGTGAGTTCCAAAGACTGAACTCAGGCTTTTAGGCTTGGTGGCAAGCACCCTTAGCCACTGAGACACTTTTTCAGCCCTATACTATATTCTTAATTAACCACTCAATGATAGCTTTTGCCCTTATTCTAATGGAAAAATATATATGAGCTAAATCATTTGAATAGAAAATAACCCGAGTTCCATCATTAGCTCACTTATGATTGCTGTTGACAGTTGTAATTAAATAATACAATCATCAGTTAAAAGACAATCAAGATAAACCTCAAAATTTTGTATGACACAAAAGAAAATTCTAGATGAATATCTTATCATGATTATTTTATTTTCATTAGCCTACATTGTCTGAGTTTAATTAGAAACTCTCTCCACTTAATTAATCAGAGACAGAACCAAGAACAGTGTTTACTGTCACAAAGAGAGAACAAGATCATATCCTCTACTGAATATCCAGTATAAATCAAGTACATTATTATTTCTTCTCACATTGTTTTGAGAAAGATCCTCATTCTAATCAACTCTAACAATACTATTTTAAAATTTTTCAGATATGTGTACTTTAACCTACTTTCCTATGACAAAAGATCAAGATTTCATGTATAGTTTATATTCTCAGAGAAAGAAATTAGTTCAATTCTCACTGTCTTGTTTCCCTTTAAAGAGTAACATTTTTACTTTCAGTGGGCCTTTTGAGAAGAATGAGGCAGTTACAAAGGCAATTTGCTCAAGTTGCCATTCAATTTATTCCTATTGGTATCTTAATCTTTAAAATGTCTTTGAAGTTCTTTTCTCCTACTTTTATGGCTACTACCATGTAATACAGGGCATATGATTCCACCTCTATCACAATTGTGGACTCAATAGTGGGAAAAGAAAAAAAGGTGGCAATATGGTTTTTGAAAGAAACCAAAAGGGAAAAATGTCTGCTTAATTATAGTCAAATACTTCTAAGTAGATTTTTAGTTAATATTACTGACATTTTAGACATTTTGTTCAAAATTAGAATATGTTTGCATCTCTCATTAATGTCTAATTTTGCATTAAGATTAAGAGAACTCTTTTGCAAAATAGAAATATGAAATAGAGTTACTTCAGTGAATTTCAGTAAGCATTTTCCTAGGGAGGAATGTGTTTATCAGAAGTTACAGCACATGAAATCGTATTTGACAAATTCATTCAAACAGTGAAAAAGAAATGAGCTCTTGAACTCTTTTATATTGAATGAACTATATAGAATCACTAAGAAATCCAAAATCCCATGAGAGTATTTTCTAAACTGGAGGTCTGTTTGAGGTCATCCTGAAAAAAGTACATAGAGAATGTATAGCGAGCCTGGGATACATAGTGAGACACACTACAAAATGGGGATGTGTAAAGAAAGTCTGATGAACTATTTTGTAAGCTTTTCTATCAAAAACTGGTTACTGATAGAGATAAATTGCTTTCAAATGCTCCAGATGGGGAGCAAAACATATTTTTTAAAATATCCGGAAAGATCACTACAATTTAATATCAGTTTCCCCTTTTGAAAATCTTATAGATCTCCTCTCTGCGTGTCATTTTTCTAGAGTCATTATTTATGTGAGAAGCTATTTCAATTATCTGAGTACAATTATTTTTACCATGGAGAATGGCTTCTGCATTCTTATAACAAATATATGAGAATGGCTAATCTCCCAAAATACACTTTTCTAATATGTTTAGTGGTATTATTATGAGGGAAAATAATTTATTTCCAATAAATACTAGCACTGTGTCAAATATAGGACAATATGGGCCCACTTAAGTGATTATTCTTGATCACTGCATTCTCTTCAGTCCCTAGTATTCCCTAAAATCACAATAACAGCAATAATAAATATGTATAACATGCCTACCACATATTTAGAATGTGCAAAATTACTTAATTTTAATGACACTACAAAACTTTTTTTTTGTTTTTCGTTTTTCGAGACAGGGTTTCTCTGTGTAGTTTTTTGCGCCTTTCCTGGAACTCACTCTGTAGCCCAGGCTGGCCTCGAACTCACAGAGATCCACCTGCCTCTGCCTCCCGAGTGCTGGGATTAAAGGCGTGCGCCACCACCGCTTTTATCACTGTATCTAATTTACCTAAATACACATGCACCTACACACACACACACACACACACACAAATAGTCAGTATTTTAATTGAAGTTTCTATTACCAGATTTGGCAGTGCTTGGTAATTAAGGTGTTTCTTCCTGCCTACTACTTTCTGATCACATCCCAACAGGGAAACCCTTTTTCATGTCCTTCCTTCTGTTTGATGTCCTACAAACCTCCAATCTGGACAATTCTAAATTGTAGTAGCCTAACAAACATGGTACATATTTCAGGTACATTTCAAATACCAAATCTCTGAGAAAACTACTAAACACTTGTGTTCTTTTTGAGACAAAGCCAGTGTTAGCATTGTTGAATGTAGCCAAAATAAGTATCACTAAAGAATGATGTATACAAGAACAGGGTTTTGTTTTTCACTGAGTTTAAACCTAGAGCCTCACACATACTAGTCTAGTACTCTGCTACTGAATTATATCTCTAAATCCTTTTGTAATACATGTTGAGATAGTTTTGCTAAGTTATGTAACCAGGCTTTGATCTTGTAAATCCTTTTGCATCAGCCTCCCTAGTATTTAAGATTACAGGACTGTACCACATCCAAAAAAAAAAAAA
>CABHPR010107872.1:0-10979 GCA_902168415.1 Peromyscus melanophrys | reverse complement strand
GCAGTGCAGACAACATGGAGGGGTGGGTTGACTCTGGCCACATTGCAGGGTCCAGGATACCTGGGTATTCAGGCAACTGCTGGAATATCAGAGCAGATCCTCCTTGGATAAGGTGGGGCTGCTGGGGGACTGTTTCCTGTTTGCAGGCCCTTCTTCTCCAGGCTTCATAGGCTTAGCTCACTTAATAGCTACAGCTTTACAAGCGTGCGCTCTCGTCGTCGCCGGCTCATAAGGCAATATTCCACAATTAAACTGTGACCGTCTGACTCCAGCTTCCCCGCTCTGCTTTACTCAACCAGATTCATTTCTATGCTGACCATCAAGGCTTTATTTCCCGTTTATCTTGAAAGGGAAGATAAAAAATGTACCTGTGACACAGCTGACTCAGGGAGTCACTGGGGACACATTTAGCTGTTCCTTCAAGCTTAGTATCGTCCAGAGAGAGATAACTGGTGCTGAGCAGCAAAGCGAACCTCGATGTTCTGGTGCTTTCCATGTCCCCTGCCTTCCTCCTCCAGCCCAGCTGCCACCGCAGTTTGGGTATTGTGGTTAAACTTTGGAGAAGAGGTGGAATGGGGACCGCTCCAATGCTCTTTTCTCAGGTTCTAAAGGGAGGTTGTACTTAACTACTCCTGCCCACAAACAGGAGGAGAGGCAGGTACCAGTGTGGAGCTCTGCGGCCTGGACACTGGGCCTGGGAGGTGTGTGAACACCCTTGTTTTGTGGGTCATATTTTCCTAGAGGTTGCTCCTACTGAAACTGGATCCCAGGGTCTGGGGCCCGAGGGAAGCAAATGACATCAGTGTTCCAGAGCAGAACCTGGCAAGATGGAGGGAACAGAATGAAACCGCAAGACAGATGGGGCTGGAAACATGAAGGGCAGTCCTGAAGCATCTTGGAAAAAGGAAAGAAATTAGACACTGAAACAGAAGGCTAATGGGCTTGAAAAAAAAATTTGAACCATGAATTAGGAAGAATGAAATTAGTTTGAGAAAGATAGGAGCACAGTACACAGAGTTATGAATAAAAGTGAATTATGTATAATTAGCTCCCGTCTATACCTTTTACCAGCACGCTGAAGTGTTTTAAACCAACTGTAAAGTCTTCAAGGACCGTAGGGCACTTTCTATTTCGGGAGCGTCTTCCTGTGCTGCGGTGATCCACAGGCATCCGCCTTTAATCCGAAGTAGCTAGATTCTGGAGGGGCCTCTTCTTTGACAGCCTGTATCTCTCAATAAATGTTGAATGAATTAACAAAGGAAACTTTCTTCATACAAAAAAAGTACCTAGTAACAAACAAACAATTTGACTCTTTTTATTATTATATGGCACACTAAAATTTTGGTTTTGAAGATTCGAGACATCTGTAATGTCTTTGTTTAATGTTGCTATGGACCACAGTGGCTCGGTAGGTTAAAGGTGCTTGCCTCCAAGCCTGATGACCTGAGTCCAATCCCTGGCACCTACGTGGGAGAGAGAATCAACTCCCCCAAAGTCATTCTTTGATACCCCAACCCCACAAAATAAATACAGCAAAAATTTCAATCTACTTATATATGCATTAACCATTACTCTAAATCTCCACTTACCCACCCCCCAACACATGTACACACTCTGCCTCTGGCTCCTTGACACAAGGTCTCACGTATCCCAAGTTGGCTTGGAACTCGCTATGTAGCTGAGAATGGCCTTGAACTTCCTGATCTTCCTGCCTCCGCCTCCCCGGCGCTAGGATCACGGGTGTGTAACCCCAACCTTGGTGTTCTGCAGTGTGCAGTGCCAGGTACGGAACCCAAGGCCTTGTCTTAGTGTCTACTGCTGTGAAGAGACATCAGGGCCATAGCAACTCTTCTAACAGGAAGCATTTAATCGGGGCTGGCTTACAGTTCAGAGGTTTAGTCCACAGTCATCATGCCGGGACGCATGTTGCCAGAGGGCGTCTGACAGTTCTGGAGATCAGCAGGCTGCAGGCAGAGAGAGAGCGACACTGGAGTTGGCTTAAACGTTTAAAACCTCAAAACCCACCCCCAGTGACACACTTCCTCCAACAAGGCCACACCTCCTAACAGTGCCAATCCCTATCAGCCTATGGGAGCCATTTTGATTCAAACCATCACAGGCCTAATGCATGCTAGGCAGTTATTCTACCAGGTGAGCCACATTTCCAGGCCCCATATTTTCTTATCACCCCTGCAGTCAACCTTGTGTCACACATGCAAATGACACTTGGTTACAATCTGTCATTTTCTGCAATTTTTTTTCCCATTTAGCATTATGCTAGGTGACTCACTCATTTTTTTTTCCTTTCCGGTATTGGATCTGGAACTCAGGGCCTTGCAACCTGATAGGCAAGCAGTAAGAGCCACACCCAGCCTGATTTCCATGTTGCTGTGCAGTATATAGTCCCTCTATTTCACCTGCTGAAATGTATCCCACTAGGTAAATTATACCATACTTTATTTATCTTCTCAGTGGACTGTGTCCAGTCTTGTGTGTGTGTGTTTTTAAAACTAGAAACATTGCATTTAGGAAATGCACGTGTCTCCTGAACGGCTGCATCAGTATTTCTCTTGGTGCCTAGGAGTAGCACTGTGGGTCAGATTTATAAAGCCAAACTAAAGTGTTTTCTGAAGTGGGCAGGTCATTCCCATAGACAATACCTTACGCTAGCCATTTAACACTCTCTGCGTTTATCCGTGATTGGCTGTGCAGATGGTTGAAGCTTCCTTGCTATGAACTCTATTTGCTTTTCCTAGTTCACTCAAGAGGCTGGGCATCTTTCTATCATTATTGACCGATAATGCTTCACTGGGTTGATTCGCACGCCGGTCGTTCTCTTGTTTTGTCAACTTGATCCAATGGGGAGTCAGCTGGAAAGAAGAGGCCTCCGGTGAGGAACTGCCTCCAACAGATGTGTCTATGGGCACGTCTGTGGGGCATTTTCTTAATCTATAGTTAATGTCAGAGGGTCCAGAGCACTGTGGGTGGTGCCATCCCTGAGCAGATGTTTCTGGGGTGTGTGTATAAGAAAGCAAACTGAGCAAACCATGGGGACCAAGTCGGTAAGCAGTGTTTGTTCCAGCACTCTCTCTTAGTTCTCGCCTGCAGATTCCTGCCTTGGCTCCCCTCAGCGATGGACCGCGGGATGTAAGATGGAATCTGTCCTTTCCTCCTCAAGCAGATTTTGGCCCGTGTGTTATCACAACAATAGGAAACGCTCAAGGCCTTCTGAAGTAGGTGTGATGACAGCCAGCCCTGACCCCAGTGTTTTGAGGGGCAGACAATAGGATCAGTAGTTCAAGGTCAGCCTCAGCAGCATGGTGACTTTGAGTCTAGCCTGGGCTACATGAGATTTTTATCTCAAAAGCAAAAGCAAGCAAACCAAAGACAACAGCAGAGAAAGTGGCCTCCTTTAGGTGGTGTGTGCTGAGTCGTGGGTCAGTGTGTGCCCTAACTCTAGTGACTGGTACCCTTAGAAGAGAGCCATGTGGAGGCAGATGCACAGAGGGAAGAGGCCTCATGATGGCAGAAGCATAAGGCAATTAATTAGTCTACAAGGCAAGACACCCAGAAAGTGCCAGCTACCAAGTGGTTAGAAGAAAGACAAGGAGGAGGGGTCTCCTCGAGCTCTGTCAGAGTGAGCCTGGCCTAATCAGCACCTTCACTTCCGCCACCCCCACCCCCCTCCCCCGGTCAACTTCAAAAAAAATCTTAACTTTTTAAAAATTTCATGTGTTATATGTATGAGTGTTTTGTCTATGTGTATTTATGTGGACCCTATGTGTGCAGTGCCAGTGGAAGCCAGAAGAGGGGGCTAGACTTCCTGGAACTAAGATAACAGCTGTGGGCTGCCATATGGGTGCTGGGAATCGAACCCGGGTTCTCTGCAAGGGCTTCAAGTTCTTTTAACCGCTGGACCATCTCTTCAGTCCCACCACCGGTTCCTTTTGGAAACGTGTCTACCTTCCTCACTGGAGCTGTATGTAAGTGCTGCTTTCAGGAAGTCCCCCCCTCGCCCTGCTAGCTTTAGTTAGTGACAGGTAGCACTAGCCTCCCGGGCTCTGCCCGCACCCCCGAACACGGGTTTCCATTCTCCATCACCGCCGGTTGGCCTGGGAACACTTCTCCACACGCCATTTTAGCCTCGACGGGAGGGAGCCAACCTATTTTGAACTGTCTCTGTTGCACAGACCGTTTAGAATCTTTTCAGGTTATGAGAAAATCATGTTGGAGAACCACTCTTGCATATTTTTAGTGGTGAATCATGACGTGTGAATTATATCTGAATAAAGTTGCGTGGGTTTTTTTTTTTTTCCTTGCTGGGAGGAATAAAAACACTGAGTTCCTGCCAGCTGTGCGACATGATCCTGACATTAAGTACCTGCTTCCCTGGCAATCTCTCTCTCTCTCTCTCTCTCTCTCTCTCTCTCTCTCTCTCTCTCTCTCGCTCTCGCTCTTTCTCTCTCTTTCTTTTCCTTAAAAAAGTCGTGTGTGTGTGTGTGTGTGTGTGTGCCCACATGTGCGTGAACATTTATGTGTGTGAACGTGGGCTTGTGTTTGTCACCGTGTGGATGGAGGTCAGAGGACAACCTTGGGCATGGATTCTTGCCGTCACTGTTTGACACAGGGTCTCTTTGTTGTTCACAGTGGGGTGTGACAGGTTAGCTGGCCTTAAGCCTCTGGGGATTCTCCTGGGTCCATCTCTCCGTATATAACACTGGCATTATAGACACTTGCTACTGGGTTCACCCACCTTAATGTGGGCTCTAGGGATTCAGACCCAGCCCTCACACTTGTACGGCTGTTTACCCAGTCAGGCCTGTCTCTCTGAAGTATTCCACAAATGATTTCTTCTCCATATCTCGGAAGTGGCTGCAGCCAAACTTGGTGTCAATGAACTTGAGATTGATCTTCTACAGAGCCTGTAATTTATTTGGTCTGCACCATTAAGGACATGCCTAAGGTACACAGGTACCTACCAGTCCCCATCATACAGTGTTCAGTGTGATAAAAACATCGGTCACTGTCAAAGCTGCCTGGTGGGTTGATGCTCTTATCAGAGTTGGTGGGGCATGTTCTTGATCAGCTTGCCATCCGGGAAATGGTAGCCCTGAACAATCTACGGTAGGCCTTCTGTGCTCAGCTCAGGCTAGAGAAGGCCACAAGGGCAGGGTGCCAGCTTCCAACACGGGCAGCTGCGCACAGCCCTTGGTTGTCAGTAACTGGTGACCCCTTTGTAGCCTTTGCTCTTGGTCACCCTGAGGCCACCAATCATCTCATCCTGTGTGAGCACCTTGTTCTTGGAGACTCTGTGGCACCCCCCCCCCTCCAGGTCAAGTCTAGGTTTTCTCCACCACAGCACCCTGTTTACCTGGCTCCCCTCTAGGCAGGCCTTCTTCTGGTGGATAAGAAGAAAGCACGCATCAGTGTGGGTGATACTGTGGGTGACCCGGAAGCACTTTGTGCTGCAAAGTCCTTTACACATCGCTGCACTGTCTAGTGAAAGCCTTCTTTTTTTTTTTTTTTTTTAATATACAATTCAACTTTACATATCAGCCATAGATTCCCCCCATTCTCCCTCCTCCCGTGAAAGCCTTCTTAAACCAGTACCAGTTCTTACAGAAGTGCCTTTGCGCTCGCTGCTGACGTGCACGGCAAAGATGACTTGGAAGTTCTCGGGGTGAGGAGCACCGCACAGCCCACCTGCCCGCAACCAGCATGGAGGTGTTTGCACAGTGCTCCCAGACAACTTCCTTCTTGTCCGACTGGGAGCCTAACCTGTTAACTTCCTGCACAAAGCAGGTCAAAGCCGGGTGGTGGTGGTGGTGGTGGTGGTGCACGCCTTTAATCCCAGCACTTGGGAAGCAGAGCCAGGCAGATCTCTGTGAGTTCAAGGCCAGCCTGGTCTACAGAGCGAGTTCCAAGAAAGGCGCAAAGCTACACAGAGAAACCCTGTCTCGAAAAACAAAACAAAACAAACAAAAAAAGCAGGTCAGTCCAGCTTGTTGGCCCAGGGAGACTTGAGAAAGCACTTAGCTTTGACACAGTGCCTGCTGGTGTTCTCTGAGGCAAGCTTCCCCAGACACCATGTTTGCAAGCAGAGACTTCTGGGAGATATCATGCCATCCAGTTCCACCTGGAGAGGAGTCATATTTTTTGTTTTTTAAAGACCCTGTTGAAATTTTGTTTGGAATTGTATTACAAATACAGATCAGTTCTGGGGGAAGAAGTACATCTTTAGGATATTAGGTATTTTTATACATGTATATGAAATCTTTTCATAGTTTTCTAATGGTCTTGAGCATATTTTGTGAGATGCATTTCTAAGTGTGTTCTAATTTTCTTTTTATTACAGACAATGATAAAACACACATTTAGAAATTACTTCTGCTATGAAAAACCCAAAAAACAAAAACCACTGGCTACTCATTTGGCCCCAGAGGATAACTGAAGGCAGAGTGAGAGCCTGGTGCTTGGTCTGCATTTGCACCTGACTCCCTCACTTAGGGTCCCCTGCTCACCTCTGCAGATAGGCATGTCAGTCACTCAAGGTGTGTCTACTTAAGAACCAGTAATGCCCAATCTGTCTCATTCTCCTTCAAGGCTGAAGGCACAAAGATAACAGTACCTGAGGGCCAGAGACGCAGTTCCACTGGTAGAGTGGTTGCCTGGCATCACAAAGCCCTGGGTCCCCTCGCCTATTGGTGAAATTATTAAGGCCACTCCACGTAGTTAAAAGGAAAGTTTATTAGTGGTGTAACTTACAAATGAAGGGATAGGTAGGTCGCAGGGTCTGGGGAAGGTGTATCGCAGTCCAGCGGTGTTCTCTGGAGCTCTGCTCGGTCAACCTCCACCATCCAGGGTCCAGGAACAGAGAGAGCTGGCCCATCCGGATCGATCTTGGGTCCTCAGGGTCCTCTCTTGGCCCTGCCTTGTAGGCGTGACAGTTACCGAAGCCTCAATGGGGGTTGGAACTTCCAGATCAAAGCTGGAATGGCTACCCACTACACTCGCCAGCCGTGCATAAAAACAGGCATGGTGGGTTGGAGAGATGGCTCAGTGGTTAAGAGCACACTGGCTGTTCTTCCAGAGGTCCCGGGTTCAATTCCCAGCAACCACAGGGTGACTCACAACCATCTGTAATGAGACCTGGTGCCCTCTTCTGGCCTCCAAGGACACATGCAAACAGAACACTGCATACATAATAAATAAATCTTAAAAAAAAACAAACAGGTATGGTGGCACTTAATGTATACTAAGAGATTATGAAAAAAGGCAAGAAAAATATAAAGGAGAAAGCAGCAAACAGATAACTCCAAAGCTCGTGCCAACACTCAGAAGATGAACTTGGAGTCACTAGAGCTCTCTTTTGTCCCCTCCCCATTGTGCATTGATCAAATCTCCTTTCTCTGATATTTGCCATTGTTCACCAATTAGCATTAGAGATGGGTGGCCGAGCCTAGCCTAGCCTGTTGGGGCTGCAGCAGCCAGAACTGCCGCCCCAAAAGTGCTCATGTTTTGTTTCACGAATTGTGCTTCCTGAGTGTCCACAATGAACAAAACTCCATGGGCTTGTATTGTTTGTAATCCCCCCCTCCTTATTTTGGATGGCTGATAGTTTGGGATTGAATCCTTGACACTAAGTATCGTAATTGTCACAACCCCTTTGATCATTTGTTCAGCTACTAAAGGCTGTGGACTCCTTCTTAGGAATCCACAAAAATACACCGGGGGCTACAAAGAGATCAATTGTATAGGAATGCAACCCTGTTCACAGACACTTGGAGGAGCCCACCGATCTCCAGGCTATGTAGAAGTCTTCGATGAAGGGGGGTTTCTTACAATCTCTGGTGATGTGTGCAGCATCTGGTAATGAGCTGAGCCCCTCTGAGGCCGAGCTGCAGCGTGGAAATCTTGTCTATCTCTGGTCAGCCTCATCTTGCTCGGGTGCATCCTTCCAGGAGGCCTTTTGATGCTAGATAACTTTGGACCACGAGTAAATCCCAACCTCCCAGAGTACTGGGGCAGATTGCATTTGGCAACGCAAACACATTTCACAGATGATAGCCTTGGACAGATTGTGGATATCAAGACATTTAATCACAGGGTTCTGACATTTCAGAATTTGAGGGGTTGGGAGTTTCGTTGGCTTTTGGGCATAGGCAGAACTTAATAAGCCAAATAAATTATTCTTCAGCTCTCTGCTGCAAGCTGTAAATAGCATTTGACAGGTTCTGCCTGTCATCTTATGAAGAACATTAACTCTCCCTCTAACATATTTTCGTGAAGGGAAAGCATTCCAAATGTACATATTAATAATAAAAAGGCAAATGAAAGATTAGAAGGGCAGTTGCTTTCTTCATTTTTTCCCTCAGGATCAAAAAGAATTAAGATTTTTTTTTAAACATACAGTTTTTTTACCTTTCGCTAATTTACATTCTGTTTTGGCAACAGGCAAGGTTACATAATAGTGCAGCCTCCCACCAAATAGGAATTGGAGGGGAAAACTCACTGTTTAAATTTAGAGATCTTGACTGTTTGGTTAGGAAGGAACTTTTCCCCCTCCTGGTTTTTTTTTTAAATGTTTTACTGAAACCAGAACTTTATAGTCTTGCTTAAAAAGAAACAATAAAGAAATAAATATAGTTGAGTGTCTTTCATACCATACTATTGCAATCACCGGGCCTGCTGGGAAAAAAAAAATCCATCCTTTGCATGACGTGGTCAGTCTAATATTATTTGCCACGCTTGTTTCAGGTAGCTCAGACGTTCATCGAGCGTGGTCTACACGCCACGCACTGTGCTAAGCATGAATACTTCAGGCTATCCTTCGCCCTGTGTGTGTACCCACTCCCCAACCTTGATTCAGAATTCCCTGGACAAGGATATAAATCCAGGGGGCTTGAGAACAGACTTGGTGCAGAAGACACGGTGATTTGAGAGCAGCTTATTCTCAAGCACGTGGATGGGGTAGGAAGGGAGAAAAGGGCTCTTCTGGTCTTGGAGTGAGTGGGCTATTCAAGATTTCAGGGCTGAGGTGGGAAGAAGGCAGACCACGAGGTGGCGCTGTTGCTGCACAAGTTTCAAGGCGGTGCTGGGGCAGGGCTAGCTAAAGAGCTGCTCCTAACAAAGGAACTTCTGGGATTGTAATCAGGGCAGCCACTCCAAGAGAGGGCAAGGCAACTCCCCGGGAGAAGGAGAATAGGAGACTGCGTTTGTCACAGGGAGGCTCTAGGCTAGAGCATTTCAAAAGACCAGGGCAGCTGTGAACCTATGGAGGCTGACTGGTGGAATCCACTCTTAAGGAGCTGGAGCTTTAGCTGAATATAAATCTGTACTGTATGAGGATGTCTCTGCATGAAATTATGTGCCTGCCGACTGAGTCAAGTAATATGTTCTCTTCAGTCTGCTGCAGGCCCCAGTAAGGAAGACTTACAGGGAGAACTTGGGGTCTGCCTGACTCTGAGCTGGGACATTGCCTTCTCCTGCCTCAGGGCTCTTCTGGTTGCCAGCTTGCTGTGTGCCAAGCACACACCTTAGAAATTCTCAGCCTCAATAACCGTGTCATCCAATTCCTTTTCAATATCTATCTATCTATCTATCTATCTATCTATCTATCTATCTATCTATCTATCTATCAAATTATAGACACACACTATATGTTATATTAGTATACATACACTATACTAATACACAATATATTGTGTCTACATGTCTATTATATGTTCACATGTTTGTACACCCTAACGGTTCTGTTTCTCTGGAGGAGCTGGACTAATACAGTGTCTCTCACAGAACAGAATCTGCCTTGTATAGGGTTAGCAGATGTTGGGCACGGTTTCATGGGCTTTGTAAAGTAGGCTGGCTCTACATATTTGTATGGCCTTTACTTAAAGTATGCAAGAATTTCAGTTTGGTAGCAGTGGTATTTGAGTCCTAGCCTGGCAGACAGGCATAAACAACAGATGTTGAAGACCATCACACAGGGTCGTCTCTGCTCATTAGGAAACAACTATTCAAGGAAAAGAAAAGGGTCCCTAATTAGGAAAAGTCTCAGGCTAATGGTGTTCCCATCCTGGGGTTCTTTCTGTCACCAATGCAATGAGCTGGGGGTCTTATATTCCAGATGGACTCACCGTCACCCCTGCTTGCCCATACCACTTCAGCCTGGTGTGCCCAAGTGCTCAGCTAACAATAGCAATAGGAACAAATATAGCCACTGTGAAAAACAGCCTGGCAGGTCCCCCAAAAGTTAAACCTAGGGTACCATGTGATCCCGTAGTTCTTCTAGGTCCATTTCCTAATGGACTGAGAGCAGAGACCCAAAGAGATGCTCACACATCTATGTTGCTAGCATCCTGATTCACAGTACCGGTGCCTATCACTGATGGACAGATAAGCAGGATGTGGTCCGTATGTGCAGTGGGGGATGCAAACTGCAGCTTCTAATATACATACAGAGTCAGCCTTCGAGGAGAAGGGAGTCCTGACATGTGCTTGACTGGAGACGAACTCCAAAGGAATACTGAATGGAACGAGTGAGTCATAAAAGGACAAACATTGTATGATTCCATTTACCTGAATTCGCCAGAGTGGCTGGACTCATGGAGTCAGAAAGCAGAACGGTGCCTCCAAGGATAGGGATGGGGTGGGATGAGGAGTTTGTGTTTAAGGGGCCAAGAGTTTTCATTTTTCCACATGAGCACGTCTGAAGATGGATGGTGATGGTTGCACAACATGTGAACGCTCGATTCTGCTGACCTGTGGATACTAAAGCTACACCCAAATTAAAAGGTTAAGGGTGACGGCAAAGTCCCAACACCAAATTCTGAATCCCAAGGATATCCCTAGGACAATGCTTGATATCTTTCAGGTGCATATGGTTTCCCAAATAGACAAGTTGGCGTGGATTAGCGTAAGCCCCAGGGTCCAGATAGCCAGGGCTGCCAGTTCTGTTTTGTTTGTGTGTGGTACTAGGG
>CABHPR010107871.1:0-13276 GCA_902168415.1 Peromyscus melanophrys | reverse complement strand
TAAGTTTGCTTAGGAAACACTCTGCAGTCAAATAGCCTGATGTGATTGACATCTCAGGGTGTGGAAGTCTTATCAGCTACGTGGTAAGGTGCAGGGAGGTGGGTTTCTAGTAGTCTTCCATGATTTGTTGTGTAGGAAAAGTTAAGGTGATATTTATCTTAAACTGTTTTTAGAGTGCTGGGGATTGGACCAAAGCCCTTGTGCCTGCCAAGCAAAGTACTCTTCCACAGAGCTACATTCCCAGCCCTCATCTTCAACTTTGATACTCAATTTAAGCAGATTTCTCTGGCTATACTACTTTCTGCTCCAAAAAAATTAGAACCTTTTACCTCATATAGCAGAGTCATTAAGTATATCAGAAACTGGGAATTCCAAAAAGAAAATTATTTACTTAGTTATTAAGAAAACAGGATTTCACTATGTAGCCCTAATTGGCCTCTGTCTCCTGAGTATTGGGATTAAAGACATATGTTATCATGCCTAAAACTTTTTATTTTTTATGTGTATGAGTGTTTCATTTACATTTATGTATATGCCCCAGAAGTGTGCAGGTAGCTAGCAAGAGTCAGATGGAGTTACAACTGACAGTTGTGAGCCTCCATGTAGGGTACTGGGAATCAAATGTAGGTGCTCTGGAAAAGCAGCTCATGCTCTTAACTGGTAAACTGTCTCTTGAGCCCCTACAGTTTATGGGATGTGTGTGTGTGTGTGTGTGTGTGTGTGTGTGTGTGTGTGTGTGTGTGTGTGAGAGAGAGAGAGAGAGAGAGAGAGAGAGAGAGAGAGAGAGAGAGAGAGAGAGAGAGGGCGCGAGCTCTCAGAGGGATTAGAGTCCCCTGAGGTCATAGGCAGTTGTCAGCAGCTCATTGTGGATTCTGGGTACCAAACTTGGGTCCTCTGCAAGAGCAGTATCTTAGCCATTTTTCTAGTCCCCTATGGAGAAGTTCTTCAGACATTTGTATTTTCCCTGAGCTGGAGAGATGGCTCAGTGGTTAAGAGCACTTGCTGCTCTTGTGGCAAACCCAGGTTCAATTCCCAGCACCCACATGTCAGCTAACAACCGTCTAACTCCAGGTCAAGGGATCCAGTCTTCTGGACTCCTTGCGCATGCAGCATGTGGTGACATGTGCACTCAAAGCATAAGATTACCTTAAAAAAATAAAACCTTTTTCCTTCCTATTCTTTTTTTCACCTCTCCTATTCTAGTTTGTTGTTTATTACATGTTTGGTAATGGACTATATACTTTCACCTTTTCAATCCTTCCCCCCCCCCCAGCTGAGGACCGAACCCAGGGCCTTGCGCTTGGTAGGCAAGCACTCTACCACTGAGCTAAATCCCCAACCCCCTTTTCAATCTTTGACCTCTTTTTTCTTGTCAGATCACCTGAAACCTTTTCTTGATGATTCTACTCTCCGATTTGTGGATAAGCTGTTTGAGGCCGTGGAGGAAGGCCGGAGCTCCAGACATTCCAAGTCCAGCGGTGATAGAAGCAGAAAGCGGGAATTAAAGGTAGGTTGCGGCCACTGTCTAATAAGCGCAGGAGTATTTGAGTAAGAAAGGTGCTGAACTTGCCTGCTTACACTTTGACGTCTCCTATTAGAACGCCTAGTGTTGGGGCTAGGGTTAGAGCTCAGTAAAAGAGTGCTTGCCCGGCATGCATGAGGCCCTGGGCTCAATACCAGTACTGCAACAAATAAAGAGTTAAAAACAACAACAAAATAGAGGGATCCTCAGACGTTAAAGTAGAGGGGTAGGATTTGTGTTATCACCATCTTTCGGTTATGAGCACAGTTTATTTGAAATAGTCCAAAGAAGTAATTGATAACTTTGTCCTTTTTTTCATACATCATTTAATTCTCAACATTCCCTCTTTACTACTACCTATAAATTGATTGCTCTAAGAATCTTGGGTTGCTTAAAGTCTAGTAAGTTGCTTCAAGATGTCTCCACTGCTTCCTGACTGTAGATTCTTGCTCATTAATAGAGATTTCTGTTTAATGTACTTGTAGATAAGAGGCCTGAAACCAACTGCCATGTAGTCTACATTTGTTGTACGCCCTATTGAGGGTCACTGACTCCAGCAGTGGGATGTGTAAAAGAGTTAGAAACACGCCCTTTATATTCTGTGGTTGCTGTGCAGTCATGGCCTTGTTATTTTGAGCAGTGTCAAGTAGCTGATCTCTTATCTGGGTTCCCTAATGTAGCCAGTTTCCCTGTCTGACCTCCCTGTGTCTCTTGGTTTTGGTTGGTTGGTTCTGAGATAGGGTCTTACTGTATAACTGGCTCAGCCCTTCCTGCACTATACGCTCCAAGTGCTAGGATTACAGGTGTGTGCCACCATGATCAGCTTGTCTTTGTTTTTAGTAAGCTTTCTTATGATTGTGGATTTTTTAAAGATTCATTTTAAACTATTTATGTATGTGTATGCACACAGGTGCCCATAAAGGTCAGAAGAGGGTGTCAAATCTCTTGGGGCTTGAGTTACAGGTGGTTGTGAGCCACTGCAGAAGTGCTAGGAACCCAACTAGTCCCTGGAAGAACAGTACTCACTCTTAACCTCTGAATCATCTCTCCGGCCCTTGTTTGGGATTTTTGAGACAAGATCTTGCCAACAAGCCCAGGCTGACCTCAGATTCAGAGGTTCTGGCCCAGCCTCCTGAGTGCTGAGATTCTAAGCACATACCATCATACTCACTCTAAAGTGTTTTTGATACCTTGAATATCAGTTGCTTGTCATGAGATACAAAAAAAGATAAGCAGTGTCTTCCTGGGGCCCGTGGCCATGTTATAGGACCAAGGAATACTAGAAATCCCTTCCCTTTTGTTTTTATGGCATTACGGAGTGATCAGAGAAATCAGACATAGTCCTTGCCTTAAACCAGTCTGCAATTTAGAAGTGAGGAGTTGCAATAAATCAGCCACAGATCATAAAACCTGAGGAACAGTTTTGTATAAATGTTAGAACTGATTATAGAATTTCAGACTTGTGTTAAACTTAAGAGGGATGGTTAGTCCACATACTGTACAGATCAACACAGTAAAGATTATATATATTATGATAGTACATGCCACTGTCAGTGCCAAGCTCACACTCTGAATGAATTGACTACATTGGGGGGATAGTAGAAATGGTTTCTTGAGGGAGATATCTAGATAGCATGGGATATGGGTCCCATTTTTGGTCCATTCAAGTCCCCACTCCACACAATATATTATGGGAGAGTCCTTTTTCTTGAACTGTAGGAGTTCCAGGAAGCGCTCGCCCCTGGCTGAGGATATGTCCTTGCAAAACACGAGCCCTCGTAGTGAAGAGGGGATGTCACCCAAAGCCTACCACCGGTGTGTACGTTTGCTTTTTCCCGTTGTCCCTCCAGTTGGCCACTCTTGGTCCTATTAAATTCATTTTGCAAATTAGTCAGCATATTTGAGTTCCCATTGTATGATAAGAAGAAAATGTTATTGGGGAGTACTAAAAAAGATCAAGCCTCTTTTCTGGAAGAACTTAGATTTTAATTGGGAGAAAGTACTACCTAACACTTGGCAAACAGTGTCAGCAATGTAATAATGTAATCTAATATGAACAAGCTGTAAGTGCCTAAGAGGAGGTGAAAGAACAGTTTGATCAGAGTGGGGATGAGATAATGAGGAAAACTTCCTGGAGGAGGTGAGTTTTAGACAGGATTTGTGGGAAAGGATTTGGAGAAAGAGCACTACAATGTAGGCAGTAGCATTGGCGAAGATCTGGAGATGGGAACATTTATAAGAACATGGGGATGCAATTTGCTTGAATGGGATAGAAGAATGATGAAGTTGGGTGAAATGGTCCACTTGGTGGAGAGTCTAGAAGACCCTTTCAAAGTTATTTAAAAGATTGTGTCGTATCCCCTGGGAAAAACACAAGATGCTAGCAGGGTCGGGGTGGTTCTTCCCTTTTCCCCAGAGAGGGACACAATTCTTCTTCATCTTGGGTTCCTTTAGGAGGTGTTTGGTGATGACTCTGAGATCTCAAAGGAATCATCGGGGGTAAAGAAGCGGCGAATACCCCGTTTTGAGGAAGTAGAAGAGGAGCCAGAGGTGATCCCTGGGCCTCCATCAGAAAGCCCTGGCATGCTAACAAAGCTCCAGGTTAGTTAAAAGAAGCAATTTTGTGAGTTGAAAACAAAAGGCATATGGGTCCATGGTCACTGTGAACTTGATATGAATCAGTGTTAACCATTTGGGGAACTTTATTTCCTACTTTATATTTTAATAGTCCTTGGTTTGGTCAGAAATAGTCCAGCTCAAGATGATTGAAATTGTAATGATTGAGCAGCTAGTGCGTTACCTCACTGTTTGCCCAGTTGTCTGCTTCATGATCATTGGGAAAATTAATGAGACGATAGCCCTGGGCTTGACTGTGTCCTTTCTGAGACAAGGTCTTACTATTTAGCCCTCGCTGGCCTGTGATTCACTGTATGTGGAACAGACTGGACTCAAATTCACAGAGATCTGCCTGCCTCTACCTCCCAAATGCTGAGATAAAGGTCTGTGCCAACATGCCTTGCTCTGGTAAACATAATTTTTAAAAATAATACATATTTATTTTATTTTATGTCTGTGTGCCTAAGTATGTATATGTGTACCGTGTTCATGCAGGAGCCTGTGGCAATTACAAGTGTCAGATCCACTAGAACTACTTAGAGACTGTTGTGGGCCACCGTGAGGGTGCTGGGGACTGATCTCAGGTCCTCCACAAGGGCAGTTGGTGCTTTAGCTCCTAACCATCTCTCCAACCCTGCCCCCTTTAATGTAATAATTTGGTAGAAAGTGTGCGTGCACTACTTTCCCCCTTTTAGATTCTTGGAAGGTTAAGATATTAGTACTTTCCAACGTAATACAGGCAGGAGGTAGCACAGTTCTAAACTCATATTGTCTGAGTCTCAGTCACCATAATATGGACTACCTAATATACCAGTCCTACCTTAGGGGCAGAAGATTGAAAAACTCTCGTGCTTAATTTATAAAGGCTTATGTTTCTAAATTTTCTAGTCTATGGTGCAGGGTGTGTGTGTGTGTGTGTGTGTGTGTGTGTAGGTGTAGACATTCACGGACTCTTAGGTGTCTAGAACTGAATGCTTTTTTATTTGGAAACATTGATTGGAGAAATTAATC
Organism: Peromyscus melanophrys; assembly: GCA_902168415.1. Classification (NCBI taxonomy): domain Eukaryota; kingdom Metazoa; phylum Chordata; class Mammalia; order Rodentia; family Cricetidae; genus Peromyscus; species Peromyscus melanophrys. The sequence continues at coordinate 8,127 of CABHPR010107871.1, read as the reverse complement.
TTCCAATTTTCCTCTGGAGAACAGATCAAACAGATGATGGAGGCAGCCACACGACAGATTGAGGAGAGGAAAAAACAGCTGAGCTTCATCAGCCCCCCTACACCTCAGGTACTATGTCCAGGTTATCTGAAAAGAACAGTTAGCACAGATTGGTTGTCGTTCAGTCCGTGGGAGTCCAGAAAGTGCCACAGTCTACCATGGTGTGTATATACCTGTGTGCTATCTATCTCAAACCCTTTAATCTCTATCTTATAGCCAAAGACACCTTCTTCTTCCCAACCAGAGCGACTTCCAATTGGCAACACTATTCAGCCCTCCCAGGCCGCTACTTTTATGAATGATGCCATTGAGAAGGCAAGGAAAGCAGCTGAACTACAAGCCCGAATCCAAGCCCAGCTGGCTTTGAAGCCAGGGCTTATTGGTAATGCCAACATGGTGGGCCTGGCTAATCTCCATGCCATGGGCATAGCTCCACCGTGAGTATCTTTCACAGAATACTTTATCACTCCTGAAATTTTATTTATTCATTTATTTATTTTGGTTTTTTGAGACAAGATTTCTCTGTGTATTCCTGGCTATTCTGGAACTTGCTCTGTAGAACAGGCTGGCCTCGAACTCAGAGATCCGCCTGCCTCTGCCTCCCAAGTGCTGGGATTAAAGGCGTGTGCCATCACCCCTTGGCTCACTTCTGAAATTTTAGGAATAGTAAATTAAAGGAAATTTACTTGAATGTTACTGATTCCCCCAAAGAACATTAAATAATTTCTTACCATTTCGTATTTTTAATATGTGATCTAAATATCAATTACATTTATTTTTAGCTTTGTTATAGATATTGTTGTCTGTTTATAATTGGTAGAACTAAAATAATATTTTTCGGCTAATATTGGAGGTAAGAATAGAATCAGGTTTCTGGACTTATCACTCAAAAGCTTTAGCCATTACATAATATTGAGTGAGACCAGATGTTAGACTTGGGTGAGACATGGCAGCTCTTACCTGCAATTCTATTACTCAAGGAGGGAGAGGCAAGAAGAGTGAGGGAAATACGAATCTAGCCGGGACTACATAGCAAGACCCTGTCTCGTTTGTGATTGGTCTGGCGTCCTAAGACTGACTGAAGAATTTAGGAGCAGACGTTAGAAGTGTCTCCCAGTAATAGAACATGTGGCTAGCATGCAGGAGGCCCTGGGGCCTTTTTTTTTTTTTATTTTGAAGATTTATTTATTTATTATGTATGCAATGTTCTGCCTGCATACCAGAAGAAGACACCAGATCTCATTACAGATGGTTGTGAGCCACCATGTGGTTGCTGGGAATTGAACTCAGAACCTCTGGAAGAGCAGTCAGTGCTCTTCACCTCTGAGCCATCTCTCCAGCCTGGCCCTGGGTTCTTAATCCATAGTACCACCATCACCACCACAAAAACAAAAGTGTAGGGAGTGGGGCTGGAGTGGGAAGTGGCTCAGCGGTTAAAAGCACTGACTGTTCTTCCAGAGGGCCCAAGTTCAATGCCTAGCATCCACCTGGCAGCTCACAATTGTCTATAATTCCAACTCCAGGGGACCTGACTCTCTCACACAGACATACATGTAGGCCAAGCACCATTGCATATGAAATAATGGGGTGGGAGGGCTAGCAGAAAGGTGGCTTAGTAGTTAAAAGCACTTGCTGCTATTCCAGAGGACCAGGGTTTGGTTCCCAGCACCCACAGGTTGGCTAATGGCCATCTGTAAGTCTAGTTCCAGAGGACCTGAAAATAAATTTAAGAAAAGAAAAGAACTTAGGAATAATAAGACTAGATAACAGAATTTTCTCAGCATGATTTTAGAATTAATTTCATTTGATTATGCCCTGTATCCAGATACTAAGTTTGATATAGTTTTTGTGGACTTTTTCCCTCAGTGCTGGGGTTGGAGCCCAGGGATTGAATGTGCTAGGCAAGTGTTCTAATAGTGAGATACAGCCCCAGCCTGGTTTGTGTTTTAGCTAGAAAAACTGAACTAATTTCCTTTGTTTTTGTTATTGTTTTCTTTTGAGCTTTATTATTTATTTTACATGTTTGAGTGTTTTGCCTGCATATATATCTGTGTAGTACATGGGTACCTGGTGTCCTCAGAGGTCAGAAGAGGGCATTGGAGTCCCTCGAACTCAAGTCACAGACCGTTGAACACCAAGAGGATGCTGGAAAAAGCCCCAGCCCACTGCTAAAGCAGCAAGTGCTCTCAACTGCTGAGCCATCTCTCCAGTCCCACCCTTGATGTTTTTAAATCAGATTTAGTAAGCACTTAGGGGTTCGGTTGACTTTTCCTAAAAGTACTTTACACAGTTGTCTTCGTAGGCTGGTTTCTCTTATTTCCTGTGGGGTTTGCTTGCTTTCATGTTCCGTGTAGGATTTATTTCTTTGTGGACTGTGTTTTCAGGAAAGTAGAGTTAAAAGATCAAACTAAACCTACACCCCTGATCCTGGATGAGCAAGGTCGGACTGTAGATGCGACAGGCAAGGAGATCGAGCTGACACATCGGATGCCCACCCTCAAGGCGAATATTCGAGCTGTCAAGAGGGAACAGTTCAAGCAGCAACTCAAAGAGAAGCCATCAGAAGACATGGAATCCAATACCTTTTTTGACCCCCGAGTTTCAATTGCCCCTTCCCAGCGGCAAAGACGCACTTTTAAATTCCATGACAAGGGCAAATTTGAAAAGATCGCTCAACGGTTACGGACGAAGGTAGTTTAGAAGTTAAGACGCTGTCAGCTTCCATATTTTCGGGAATTAGATACATAATTTAAAACAATGAGTGATTGATTTAAGTGCTATATTCCTAGAATATTTGATGTTTAGCATATTTCTCTTCCTGACTACTTTCTGCTTGTATAGAAATTTTTCCCATAGACAGTCAGTTGAGGAAAACAATTTAAAAACATTGTCTTGACTTCTTTTACTGAAAGATAGCCTGGTGTTTAAGTTTACTACATAAAATCCATGTACTTAGGAAAGTTGAAGTGACTGCATAGTTAGTTAAATTGACCTTTTTGTCGTCTCAGAGTGAGGTGTTCATAGAATCCCACTAATGCGTATCTGCTGCAAACACGGTAGAGTGAGGGGAGAGAGGTAGAGTGAACTTGTAAATAAGATGAGTAAAGAAATCAAATAAAGCAGAAGTACTCTCTTTCAGAAGTCAGGAATTCATTGCATTGGATATAAAGATTTGTGACTCTAGACTTTCCATTGCTCCAGCTTACCTTCCTGTTTTGTGTTATCTTGCTTTTAGGCTCAGTTGGAGAAGCTGCAAGCAGAGATTTCACAGGCTGCTAGAAAAACGGGCATTCATACTTCAACTAGGCTTGCCCTCATTGCTCCTAAGAAGGAGCTAAAGGAAGGCGATATCCCTGAAATTGAGTGGTGGGACTCTTACATCATACCCAATGGCTTTGACCTGTGAGTTTGTTAGTTCCTACTAGAAAGATGGTACATATGCGTTAAATAACACTTTAAATCCAAAGGGAACAGATAGCTGCACAAGCATATATTCTCAAACTTTCTTGAGTTAATTTTAGCTTTTGGGGTTAGTGTACCAGAATCAGATAAATAACACAAGAGTGAGTCTGCAGAACATGTGTCTACTTCAATTTTGCAGTGCTGGGAGATGAACCCAGGACCCATTTTCTTTTGACACCTTTTAGGGTTTTACATTTTTTCCCTTACTGTATTCTTACATGTTTGTAAAGATCCAGTTATAGGGCTAGGGACCTAGTTCAGTGGTTGAACACTTGCCTAGTATGTAGAAGGCACTTGGGTTTGATCCTTAGAACTGCAAAAAAAAGGGAAAAAAAAACAAGAAAGGAAGGGAGAAAAATGACCATTGGCTTTTTTCCCCTTTGTGTGTGCGCGCACATAAAAGCGCATGTGCAGGTGAGCACATGCCACTGCACATATGTGGAGGTCAGAAGACAATTTATGGAGTCAGTTTTTCTCTCCACATTGTTGAGGAGGGTCTCTCTTTACTTCCACTGTGTCACAGATAGGATCCTGCCAGCCTGTTTTCTTCCTCTACTCCATCTCGTAGGAGTGTTGGATTTCAGGTGTGTGCCACCACAGTTAGCTTTTTCCCCCGAGACTTATTTTTATTGTATGTGTATGAGTTTTTTGCCTGAACAGCTTGCAGGCGTATGTATGTGCACCACATGTTTGCCTAGTGGAGGCCAGAAAAGTGTCAGACGCCCTGGACCTGGAGTTACAGCTGTTTACAAGTCATTTTGTGGGTGCTGGGAACTGAACCCAAGTCCTCTGGAAAAGCAGAAATGCTCTTAACCACCAAGCCATCTCTGTGGTCGTCAGTCCTCTTGCTTTATTTTATAACTGATTTCTTTGTTTGGTTGGTTTTTGTTGTTGTTGTTTGTTTTTGTTTGTTTGGTTGGTTGGTTTAGTTTGGTTTTGGTTTTTTGGTTTTTTGGTTTTGTTTTTTTTTTTTGAGACAAGGTTTCTCTGTAACAGCTCTAGATGTCCTGGAACTCACATTGAAGACCAGGCTGGCCTTGAACTCATAGAGATCCACCTGTCTCGGTTTCTCAAGTGCTGGGATTAAAGGAGTGTTCCACTGTGCCTGGCTTTATTCCTTTTATTTTGCAGCTCCCCCACCCCCACCCCAGGGGATCTCACTATGTAGCCATGGCTGGCCTGGAACTCAAAGACGTCCACCTGCCTCAGTCTCCTGGCATCTTTTTGAAGTATTAGTAATTGAACCCAGAACCTTACACAGTTTAAGTAAGTGCTTTATCACAGAGCTATATCCCTACCTAGTTCTTAATTAATGGGTGGAATAATAAAGCTTTGTTAGCAGAGACTGGGGAACTTGTTCAGTTGGTAAAATACTACTTGCTGTTAGGCATTAGGACCTGAATTCAACCGTTAAAAAGCCAGGTATGGGGACTCAGAAATTAAGAGTACTTGTTGCTCTCCCAGAGAACCTAGGTTCAGTTCCCAGTGTCCACAAGGTGGCCTCCAACCACCTGCAATTTCAGCACTAGGATATCTGACTCCCTCCTCTGACCTCTGTCGGTACCAACACAGGGTATACATACATAAATGCACGCAGAACACAAAACACATTAAATAAAAACTAAGACAAAGCTGGGCGGCGGTGGCCCATGCCTTAATCCCAGCACTTGGGGAGGCAGAGACAGGTGGATCTCTGAGTTTGAAACCAGCTTTGTCTCCAGAGTGAGTTCCAGGACAGCCGGCACAAGAGCCTGTGCTTATGTGTGCCAGGCATGGTATATTGGTACAAGCCGGTAATGCCAGCGCTAGGGAGGATAGGGACAGGAGGATCCTTCTAGCTACTGGCAAGCCAGTCTAACCAGATAAGCAAGGTCTAGATTCAGTAAGTGTGGAGTTCCCTCAGAAAATAAGGTGGCGAGTAATTGAAAAAGGCACTCGATGTCAACCTCTGGCCTCCCCTCATGTACACACACACCATAACATACACATGAACATGTACATAGACAAAAACTTTTGGAGAACTTTGTTCATCATTCTGATATGTGACTTTAGGAGTGTGTGTCTCTTTTTTTTTTTTTTTTTAACCGTTTGTCAGCTTGTTTCTTAGTAACTCCTTGTTACTAATAAGAAAATATGCAGCCGGGCGGTGGTGGCGCACGCCTTTAATCCCAGCACTTGGGAAGCAGAGGCAGGCGGATCTCTGTGAGTTCAAGGCCAGCCTGGTCTACAAAGCGAGATCCAGGAAAGGTGCAAAGCTACACAGAGAAGCCCTGTCTCGGAAAAAAAAAAAGAAAGAAAGAAAATATGCTTGGAGCCGTGCGGTAATGGCAAACATCTTTAATCCCAGCACTTGGGAGGGGCGGATCTCTGTGAGTTCGAGGCCAGCCTGGTCTACAGAGTAAGATCCAGGACAGGCACCAAAACTACACAGAGAAACCCTGTCTCGAAAAGCAAAAAAACAAAACAAAACAACAACAAAAAAAAAAAGCAAAGAAAATATGCTTGGGACTGGAGAGATGGCTCTGTAGTTAGGAGCACTGGCTGCTCTTCCAGAGGACCCAGATTCAGTTCCCAGCACCTGCTTGGCAGCTCACAATTGTTTGTAACTCCAACTCTCTGGATGTGTGTAAAGGCTCTGGCGCCCATACACAGACACACATGCAGGCAAAATACCAGTGTACATAAAATACAAATAAATCAGAAAAGGCAAATATACTGCCTGTCTGGGTATTAGGGTACATTCTGAGATTAGAAATGACTAGTATAAAGAACATGTCCAACTTTTTTGAGACCCTTTTTTCTCAGTTTGAAAGTAATGTGTAACCTAAGTACCTGGTATAGGTAGAATGTAATAAATACACTAGAACTGATATTTTTCTCATTGTGTCCCTAGGCTACTCTTGATCTCATCTCTACCCACATATCTTGTTTTTTCTTCTTCCTCCAATTTTAGTACAGAGGAAAATCCCAAGAGAGAAGATTATTTTGGAATCACAAATCTTGTTGAACATCCAGCCCAGCTTAACCCTCCAGGTAATGTATATATTATCTAATAGGGTATGATTATCCAGTATTACAGATTATGATTCTGGAGCAGCATTAGCCAATAGAACTTTATACAGAATGGATGAGTTCTTTACCTGTACTTCCCAACCTGTAGCCACTGCCCATATGTGATTGTTGTGCACTTGAAAACTGAATTGCATTCATGAAGCTGAAAGCCTTGTATTAAGTTAAAGAGTACAGCCTGCTAATGACTACCGGGCAGTGTGGAGGTCAGTGATCACCAGATCAAGGCCTCGTCTGCAGTTGGCATCGCAGGTAGATATCACAAGTTGACTTTTGTCATTATGCTACTCCTACAACCACTGAAAACTTCCATCTGTCATCGTTTTGGTGTGGCTTTTATTATTAATTTATTTATTTATTTTGGTGTTTGTTTGTTTTAAAGAAAGGTCTCACTGTGTATAGCCTTTCTGGCCTGGGCCTCACTGTGTGGACCAGGCTGGCCTGGGACTTGCACATATCCTCCTGCCTCTGCCTCCTGAGTGCTGGGATTAATGGTGTGAGCCTCCAGGCCCTCACTCTCCCCTTGCTGTGTATTTTGGTTGTTTTTCTATCCTGGCTTCCTTTAGCATTGTTAGCATTAAAATCTAACTAACTCTTCGGATACCCTTCAGAAGCACCATTCTGTTACTTATGCTGTTGTTATTAAGTGCAACCCTATTTGTTCCTATGCCCAGGTCAGGGTAAGGGTGTGGAGTGGTGAAGAGTCTGCTGGAGACGCAAAGGTGTCCTAGGCTGAGAAACTGAAAAATGGGAGATGTATGCTAATTCACTCACTTCCCCAAATCATCACAAATTTCTTTGGGCAATTTTCCTAGCAATGGCCACCATGTGTGTATGCATGTAGACACACAAATGCCACAGCACTCATGTGGAAGTCAGTGTACAACTTGTGAATCACATGTTGGTGGTCCCCATTTGTGATCTTTGGCTTTATTCAATCTTTTTTTCCTTCTTTTTTTTTTTTTTTTAATTAGTAAAAGTCTGTTAGTTCAGTCAAAAGAGATAGGTAGTTTAACCAGGTATGTTAGTACATGCCTGTAAACATTTGTGATTCAGTGCAAGCATGGGATACATATGAAGACCCTGTCTCAAAAAGGTAAGATTTTTTTTTGTTGTTGTTTACTTGAGTAAAGTGTGTAATTAGTTTAAGGTAGAGACAGCAGAGGTTGTAGTTGTGGCTGATGCAGGTAATGGCTTCCAAGTTTGAGGCCAAGCTGGGGTGTATAGAAAGTCCCTGTCTCAAACATGAAAAACCAGAAGAGAGTTATGTAGATCCTAAAGGATTTTAATTTCCTTCCCGGGATGAATTGAGATAATGCCGTAGTGGCAAATTCACTTGGCAATAGTTCCAATATGTTCATAAAAATATATTGACACCCTAAGATAAAGGTCAGATATCTCCTGTCTAAAATGCTTGAGACAAAAGTGTTTCAGATGCTAATTTTTCTTTTTTTTTCTTTTTTCTTTTTTTGGTTTTTCGAGACAGGGTTTCTCTGTGTAGCTTTGCACCTTTCCTGGATCTCGCTCTGTAGCCCAGGCTGGCCTCGAACTCACGGA
>CABHPR010107870.1:0-16388 GCA_902168415.1 Peromyscus melanophrys | reverse complement strand
AGAGCTAGTGGTAGTTGATTCTTGTTGATTCTATTTAGATTGTGTCAATTTGATGCATGAGTAGTGTCAATTTTAACAACTTTTTAATATACATAAACTTTTATGAGTGAAAATTGATTTTTATCTCATAAAATTTAAAAAATATAGACTCTACTAACTTAAGTCTTTAGTACGATCCATTAGTTATCTATGTATAATATTTAAATTTAGAGTAATTTTTCCATCTTTGCTTCAGTAGCTTTTAAAAAGATTATATAAATCTAAAAGGAAATAAATGTTTATCTGTTAAGCATATGAAAATTGCTGATATTGATTTTCCATAAAAACAACTTAAGAATTTCTGTAGTTATCCTAACCATATACTTACTTTATATGATAAACTGCCTGAATTATTAAACATAGGTTTCCTTGCTTTCTTACACAACTCAGGAAAAACTTACAGGAGTCAGGACTATCGTTTGGACTGCTCCCTCCCACATCATCAATCATTAATAAAGAAAATGCCACAGACTTGTTGATCTGATGCCGACATTTTCTCAACTGAGGTTCCCTGTTCTTACATGACTCAAGTTTATATCAAGTTAGCAACAACAGCTAAAACCAAGATAAATAAAAAAACAAACAAGCAAAAATACCTATCAGAGATTATTACAGGAGCTAATGATAATCCAAGATAATTTGTAATTAGCATCTGGACATGCAACATTCTTACCCCTCCTCACCCATTTTATTTTATCAACCAGATTTTGAATAATGCTCAATGTAGGGTGTGACTTCATTCCAGAAACTTCAGTCCATAGTATATATAATTGCATTATATTGCTAAAAATTGATGTAGTCTAGTCAATTTGGATGAACACACAAGAGCTGTAATTTTGAAAGTTAAAAACAATTTAATATCTTTACTATTCTTTTAAATATCGAACAGCTTCAAATCAAGTGATTTGCAAGGCATTTTACTTAGAAATGGAAAATGATTTTCCTTCTTTATTTTCGACAGTTTAATAGGGCTTCTGAACTCATGCATACACAAGAAACTTGTAAGATCAAAGAGTAGATATTCTAATTCATGTTTGCATTTACATGTAAGAAACAACATTACAAGGAGTTACAGTTATGATTTTCAAAATGTGGGCTTCATATGTAGGCCAGTATGATAACTAGTCAAGTGTATTTGTGTCTATTGAAATAAAATTTCTAAATAATTTCAAGCAAGAATTATTTTACCAAGCTTGTGTTAAAAAGAGTGGTAAAATTACAATTCAGGTTTAAATGACTTATCAGCATACATTTCTGGAATCTTATGCTAGAGTTCTTTCATAGTTAAAAAAAAAAAAGCAAAAACAACTTTCTGAACTCCTCATTTTAGTTTCCATTTTGAGAATACAAGACTTCCATTATTATGAATAAGTGATCCTTTTTGCCGTCTTTATTTCCTTTGTGTATAAAGAGTTTTATTTTTTGGCTTTTTTATTGTTTAAAATGGTTTTGGATACCTGGAGTCTCTTGTGTTTCCATATTTAATTCAAGATTTTTTTTTCAATTTCTGTGAAAGATCTCATTGCAATTTTTGTTTCATTTTGTTTTGTTCTAGATAAGGTTTTACTGTGTTGTGTAGGCCTGGCTGTCCTGGAACTCACTCTGTAAATCAGGCTGGCCTCAAACTCAGAGACCCACCTGCCTCTGCCATCTGAGTGCTGAGATTAAAGGCATGTACCATCATTGCCCTGCTAAATTTTTGTTTGTTTAGTTGGTTTGATTTTACGAGATAGGGCTTCTCCATGTAGTCCTGGTTGTCCTGGTACTCACTCACTGAAATCTTGATGGCAATTTCATTGATATGAGATGGCTTTTAGTATGATGGCTTTCCAAATATTAATCCTACCTATCCAAGAATAAATGAGGTCCTTCTGTTCTCTAGTATATGCTTCAGTTTCATTTCTCATTGTCCTAAAGTGTTCCCTGAAAGTCTTTCATACCTTTGGTTAGATTTATTTCATAGTTTATTTTGTTGTTGTTTGTTTGTTTGGTATTGGGTTTTTTTATTTTTTTAATTTTTTAAATTATTTATTTATTGTTTATTTATTTGTGTGTGTGTGTGTGTGTGTGTGTGTGTATGTGTGTGTGTGTTTTGAGGTTATTGTGAATTTGGTTATTTCCCTGATTTTTTCTTCAGTATGTTTGTTGTTGGCACAAAAGGAGGCTACTGATTTTAGTGTGTTAATTTTTTATTTTGCTGCTTTGCTAAAGGATTCATCATCTGTTGGGTTTTCCTGGTGAACTCTATAAGGTCTTTGTTGAAATAATCTTTCATTGGCTAATAAACTTACTTTGACTCCTTTCTTTCTTATTTAATTGCCCTTTATCTTCTAGTTTTACTTATTCTTGCTAATATTTCAAATACAATGTTGAATTGTAATGGGGAGAATGGATGTCCTCATCCTATTCCATTTTTTTTTTTGCAAATTCTTTGATCTTACTCCACTTAAGTTGAAATTGGCAGTGTACTTGCTATTAATTGCTTTTATTATAAGGACATATGAGTCTTCTATCCCAAAAATCTTTAGGACATTCATCATGAATGGATATTATATTTTTATCAAAGATCATTTTTCTGCATCTAATGCTATATTCATGTGTTTTCTGTCCTTTACTGTATTTAAGTGGTGGCATTGTATTTATTGCTTTACATATATTGGACTATTCCTTCATCTCTGGCATGAAGCCTACTTGATGATGGTAGATTATCATTTTGACATATTCTTAAATTTTGTTTTCAAGTACTTTATTCATACTTTTTGTATCTATTCATCAGAAACATTTGGCCTATATTTTTTGTTTGATCGTCTACTTTGTGACTATGTAACAATCACAAACTGACCATTAAATCTTGTAAACTTTACTGCCCAGAATTAAATTGATCTAAACTTAAACTTATGCATGAACACTTTTATTTTTTGACTTTTATTATTTTAGTGTTAACCATGATTTTATACATTAAATTATTATTAAATAAGACTTTAACTTATGATGGATTGAATCATTATTTTTACATAGCAAGTTACAAAGCAAAACACATGATTGAGTACAAGTGTTTAAAATGGATAATGTGTTCTACATCCCTAAGGATTTTATTGATTGTGGTGAGTGCAGCCAAATACAAGCCTGAAACAAAATTTCACTGCTCAGTTGAAATAACATGTAAGTGGTAAATTGAGTCAATTATTTTTTTACTAGCATCAGCATTTAGATGACTCAAACTTGTTCGTTGGGGTGAGATGTAGTTCATCTACAGTGTTTATAGATATTTGAATACTTGAAGTTTGTCTCTATTAAGAATGTTTTTTTTTCTATTTATATTCATGTATAAATACATACAGTGATTTTTAGCACAAATTTTTAGTTCAAAATATACATTATTTATCTTGTGCTGAGTAAATATTGAAAACATAAATGCTTGATGATGCTGAGCATATCTTAATCTATTTCAATGATTTACATGATCTTGTCTGTTTTCAGATTATATATATATATATATGTGTGTGTGTGTGTGTGTATTATTACCATATGTAATGCACAATAAAATAAAACACAAAAATAAATGGTTTTGATGATAATCATGGAAGCAATGATTGAGAAGAAAACACTATAACCTGGGATATTTGTCTCTTAAACTCTCCCTTTAATACCTCTGCTGATAGGATATAATAGAAACTAAAGATTCTATGTAAGTTATATTTATTTTGTTTTTATTTTTGAAAATTTCACAAGCTCCTTTGTTCATAGGACAAATTTGGCAAATCATGTAGTTCCAAGTGCTACATGATATGTATCTCCAAGCCAAACATGGCTTTGTAATGCATGTACATAAGAATAATCATAAGGATGGATCCCAGCTCTACACACCAGTGTACTTTTTCCTCAGCCATTTCTTTTTCTTGGTCCTTTGCTATTCCACTGCTATCAAACCAAAGATGCTGGTGGACCTACTGGCCAAAGCCAAATCTATTTTTTTATTGGCCTTGCAGCTTTTCTTTGTATCTTTGTAGATATTGAATGAACCCTGCTGGCAATGATGACTTGTTGTCAGTACTAGGCCATCAGCCATTCCTTGCTGTTTGTAATACACATGTCCAGGAGAGCTTCCTACTAACTCCTGGCAGGAATTTACCTAGTACGAACTGCAGATAGTGTAATACACTATAATGTACTTTGAATTATACGTCTGTGGGTCTAATGAGATAAATCTTTGTTTTTTGTTTCTTTTTTTTTCAAAGACATTCCTCATATCCCACCACTTTCTTGCTCAGATATACAGGTCGAAGAGTTAACTACATTCACAATTTTGGGTTCATAGAGCACAGTACCATTGTGGAATCCATTTCTCTTATTGTTACATCATCTCACAAATCCGGAAGAACTGCTCTGTAAAGGGGAGGTTCACAGATCTCTCCCCTTATGCCTCCCACCTGACTTCAGTTGTGATTATTGAAGGAAATATGTTCTTTATATATTTCCACCCAAGTTCTTCCTACTCTCTCTATAAAAAAATAGCCTCACACTCTTATACCCTGTGATTCACTTGCTGAAATGTCTGATTTACAGTCTGAAGAAAAGGGATGTGGAAAAGGCCATACAAAATTGGGAAATACAAGGTTGTTTATATATATATATATATATATATATATATATATATATATATATATATGAAAGTTATAGTGGTAATTTAGATTAGGATTATATTGCATAAATAATAGGAAAGTTGTGTCACTGAATTTATCTCATAAAAGTATTTCTACCGAATTTTAACAATAAGATAATGTTGTAGATATACCAGTGTTTGATGTTTTATTTGCCATGAAATCATATATGATACAAACATGCAGAAAATTTCCTGATCATTTCAGTTGCAAAAGAGTTGCATTATTTTTTTGTTCAATTTTAATTACATCAAGCATTATTAAAGAAGAAAGCTGATTACTCCATAATGGAAAATATTGATCTATTCCAATTATAAATTATTGCCAACTATAAATTAGACAAACTAAAATTAAATGAAAGTTTCACAGATAAGAATTATCAAATAAATAATATTTTCCACAGCCATATTATTACTCAATTTGGACATTTTTTATTTGTATTAGAAAGAGTCATCACAAAGAATATAAAAATATTACAAAAACCAGACATGATATTTCTAGGTGATGGGCAAGGCTGTGGACTACTAACTAAAATTTTTGTATCGTCCTGGGAAATGAGCCATCATTCATTTATATAAAGTAAATTCATAATTGGGTGTAATCTCAGACAGTGCTTATGCAATGTAGAAACTGAAGTAGAATCTCAATTAAGATGGGATGGACAGGTATTTATTTTTATTCCCTAATAAACGTACAACCCAGTCAAAAAATGGAATATTGATTTTTATAAAGAGTTATCAAAAGAAGAAATACAAATGGTTAATGAACACTTCAAAATGTTCAAAATATTACCCATCATTCAACTTAATCAAAATGACTAACTCCAGTATTTTTTTAAAATGTCAATAAATGCTGGTGTGGATGTGGAAAAAGGAAATGATTATTCATTTTCATTTTTGGAATGAATGTAAATTGGAGCAGTCACTATGGAAATTAGTGTGGTGCTTTTTTAAAAATTTCATTTAAGTAATTTTTTTTCAGTTATTTTACATACCAACCACAGTTTCCCCTCCCTCCTCTCTTTGTGTTCCCTCCCACCACCTTTACAACTGCACCCCCCTACTCCAGACTCTCACCTACCCCCTCCCCATCCACTCCTCCTCCATCTCCATTCAGAAAGGGGCGAGCCATAGGCTTGAACAAAGCATGGCACATCAAGATGAGTCATGATCGACCTCCTTCCTCTGCATAGAAGCTGGGTAATATAATGCAGCATGGGAAACAGGTTCCCCAAAGCTTCTTTTCTTCATTTAGAATACACAATTCTACTACCATTGCCGCCTAAAATTTCACCTGTATTCAGATTTTTGCATTATCCTCAGACCCACAGTTTTTCCCCATCTGAATAGGCATTGGTGTTTCCCAGGATAAATTCTTTAATGAAAGTAATTTTCTTAATTCCATTTGTTGTATACCATTAACCCCTGAGTCCATCCATTTATATTGAAAACCAGAGTTTTATTTCCAAATCTGTTTCCTTTTTCTTTTCTTTTCTTTTTTTTTTTTGTTTTGTGACTGTCTCTCTGTGGAGATCTTTGGTGTTTTATTCTGGATTATTATTTTGTTCTGTAGCTCTATTTAAAAAATAAAATAAAACTGAGTCTTTATGTCATCCAGTGCTGCGCAAGTGAAGGCTCCTTTCTACATCTCCCCAATGCAACATTCTGTGTGCTCTGCTTTTTTAATTTTCCATTTAAATGATTTATTATATAAAAATGTTTGGAACATGTGGATGAAGCTGTGTCTGTATATTTATAAGTATGTTGGGATAAATCAGGAAACTAGTGATAAGATCAGTGCCAAATCATTATTAAGTCATATATTTTGTTAAAGTGATGGTCCTTATACACTTTCCAATGTTTTATTAAATGCTGTGGTAAAATGAATCATCACATTGAGCTTCAAGTCAAGATTAGTATTAAAGGCCTATGAGACAGTGCCTTAGGTTGGAATCATTATAATTTTTTCAATAAAAGAAGATAACTTGTTATGCTATATTCTTTTGATATTTATATTGGTTTAACAGGGTTTTCTAAGTTTGTTTAGTTGCCATAAGTTTTAACATATTAGCTAACAGGAGTTGAATTCTGTTTTTATGCTTATTTATATCATGGTAACACTGTCATGAAAATAAAGCAAAGATAATGACTTAAGTAATTTTATTTCTCTGGACAACCACATGATTTCATAAAATTGCCATGGTCTGAAGTAAGGCAATCTGGTTTCTTTATTAGATTTCTCTCCTTTGATAGACAATAGAGTTAACATTGGGGGGGATGATGACTTTGAAGATATTGGTATTTTTTTTAACATTTACTCTATTTTATTTTTTAATTTTTAATATGTGTGTTTGTGTGTGTGTGTGTGCATTTGTGTATGTGTTTGCCCATGTATCATAAACCTTGGAAGTAGTATTTTTCTTGTTATCATATGGAACCCGAGGTTCTAACCCAGGCAACATTTTTTTTTATTTTTTATAAATATTTTTATTTTATAATTAATTTAATTTTACATATCAGCCACGGATTCCCCTGTCCTCCCTCCTCCTGCCCCCCACTCCCCCCGGCCCACTCACCATTCTCATCTCCTCCAGGGCAAGGACTCCCCTGGGTATTCAGCTCAGCCTGGTAGATTCAGTCCAGGCAGGTCCAGTCCCCTCCTCCCAGACTGAGCAAAGTGTCCCTGGATAGGCCCAGGTTCCAAACAGCCAGCTCAGGCACTAAGAACTGGTCCTGGTCCCACTGCCTGGAGGCCTCCTAAACAGTTCAAGCTCATCAACTGTCTCACTTATACAGAGGGCCTGATTCAGTTCCATGGAGTCTCCTCAGCTATTAGTTCACAGTTCATGTGTTTCCACTAGTTTGGCTATTTGTCCCTGTGCTTTTTCCAATCATGGTCTCAATATCTCTTGCTCATACAATCCCTCCTCTCTCTCACTGGTTGGACTCCTGGAGCTCTACCTGGGGTTTGGCTGTGGATCTTTGCATCTGCTTCCATCAGTCACTGGATGAGAGTTCTATCATGATAGTTAGGGTGTTCGGCCATCAGATCACCAGAGTAGGTCAGCTCAGGCACTCTCTTGATCATTGCCAGTAGTCTATAGTGGAATTATCTTTGCGGATTCCTGGGGACCTCT
Organism: Peromyscus melanophrys; assembly: GCA_902168415.1. Taxonomy (NCBI): domain Eukaryota; kingdom Metazoa; phylum Chordata; class Mammalia; order Rodentia; family Cricetidae; genus Peromyscus; species Peromyscus melanophrys. The sequence continues at coordinate 8,552 of CABHPR010107870.1, read as the reverse complement.
CTAGCACTCTGCTTCTTCTTATTCCCATGAGGTCTTCATTTATCATGGTATCTCTTTCCTTGTTCTCCCACTCTGTTCCTGATCCAATGAGCAAACTGGGGGTTAGGGGTGGGTAATAGAGGGCAAAGGTCGGGGGAAAGAGAGCCCAGGAAACAATTTTAAAAGAAAAATTCCTTTAAAATTTAGGCATCTTGGCACCCCAAGACACATATTTTTAAAATCATAAAAACAGCCACTTAATAATCATTTTGAACAATTAATGTTTTATGAATACAAATGGGTAGGAGACAGCAGAAAGTGATACTCACTTTAAATAAAATTGAATGTTTAATATCTTCTAGAATACCTTCAACCTGTGTTCACCGAAAACACCTTGAGGCCATGTTCTGATCATCGTCTTAAGTAAACAATTCTTGAGCCTCTCCCAGTTAATCCTTTTCTCATCCTGTAGCTTTTTGTAGGTGGTTAAGACATGGAAAACAGATTATTTTAATCTTCTCTTAGCCCTTCTCTTTGACAACATTAAGTAACTCTCAGGCTGAAACCAAACTTTAGGCTATTCTGCACCATTCTTCCAGATTACAGCTACACACATGATAAATTAAATTGACTTAATTAATTTAATATATATATATACATATTTATTTATTTATTTATTGAAAATACTGTTGTAAAATATATTCTAATCAAAGATTTCACCCAGTTCCACACACTTCCTTTCTCTATCTCTGGTATAAAATAAACAGGCTAAATAAATAAACAATAAAAAATGAAGAAGAAAGACACCATAAATACACACATACACAAAACACAGACACAGACACAGATGCATGTATGAGCACACACACACCAAGAAACATACACTCACCAAAACATTACAAAACAAAATCAGAAACCATAATGTACAAGCAAAAGATCAGTAAGACAATAAAACAATGATGCCCAAACAAAGAAATACAAGAGAGAAATTATAGGAATGAGTGCTCTGGTCCACTTCCTTCTCTCAGTACTGAAACCTCGTCGCACTTGAACCTTGACAGGCCCTGTGTATACAACCACAGTATCCATGAGTTCACATATGTGTCAATCTTGATGCATATGGGAGTCATCATTTCTTTGGTGTCATCCATCCCCTCTGACTCATGAAATCTTTGTCCGTCCTCTTTCATAGCATTCCCTGATTCCTGAAGTGAGATGTTTGATGAAGATTTCCCATTTTGGACTGAATGTTCCAATGCCCCTCATTTTGTTCACATTTTCCATTTGGGAGAGGGGGGTGTCTCAGTGTTTTTTTTTTCTGTCTACTAATAGCGGAGGCATCTCTGATGATGGCTGAGTGAGGTACTGATCTAAGCATATAGCAGAAAATCAATAGGATTTATTTATTGCTTTGTTCTTTTGCCAAAACAATAGTGTTTTCTTTCCCCCTTGGCCCACGTCCTATATGTTCTTGTTACCTGAACACTGTCAGGCATGCTTTTCATCATGGAGTGTGATAAAGGAAGGAAAGAAGGAAGTATGAGGAAAAATAGATAACAGAACATAGGAAAAAAGAAAAGAGAATGCAAGGAAATAGTGAACCATAGATTCTAAAGAACAATTCTTATAATAGGGATATTAATACATTATAACTTTCAGAAATGTATTAGTAAAGCATAAAACATATCTTGAAGTAGTATCATATTTTATACAACTTGATGAATGAATATAAATAATGAATATTAGTTAATATTACTGGAAGCCATTTATGGCTTATGGGGTACTACAAGTGAAGTACTCAATTTTTTCCTTGCATTATTAAGAGACTTTAGCTTATTTTTCAAGTTATATTTATTGATACATGTCATTAATATTCATATATTATTCATGGTCATTTAAAAAAATGGTAGATACATTCCAGTACAATTTAAAGGTACTTTACAGAAATTTATGTAGTTATAATTTGTAGGGTTTTTTTTTTTTTTCGAGACAGGGTTTCTCTGTGTAGTTTGTGCCTTTCCTGGAACTCTCTCTGTAGCCCAGGCTGGCCTGGAACTCACAGAGATCCACCTGGCTCTGCCTCCCGAGTACTGGGATTAAAGGCGTGCACCACCACCGCCCGGCCTAATTTGTAGTTTTATGGAATGTAATTTTGATGTTATTCTATCAAATATGAATAGCTGAGAAAAATTACACTGTAAATGAAAAGAGAATGTTAAAGGAGAAGGCATGTCTTTAATCTATAGAAACTGGCTCACCTGATTTATGGATGAGTTGCAATTTTTTTCTTGGACACTGCTTTCAGATTTCTGAGTACTAGTCATGTCAGACCATCTCACGTTTACCTGAAAATAGTGGTCTAATGCTGTTTCTTTTGGCATTCTTTTTCTACACACTCTCCGGTGCTACAAACAGCAAAGGCTACAACTTGGAAAAGATTTTTCCACAAATACCCACTTGGCTTATATGAAGCAAAAAGTCTGACTCTCATGTGCTTGAATGACACTGTTCAAAATCAAGTAAACATATCTGTGGTCACAGAATGCTCTCTTTATTATTTGGAAGAGACTAAAATATGTTTATATGTAGATATAAGTTATTTCATAGGTGAATAAGTAAAAATTAATACAAGTCTACAAGTAGAAAAACAACTTTCTTGTAAAAAATTAAAGAAACATGACTGTAGAATATGCTTTTCTATATGACCCCTGTTGCTGAGAACAACTGATTCTCTGATTGCATTTTATGTTAAAGGCAGTATTTCTACATTCAAGTACATTTTGCTCATGGGCATTCTTTGGCTTTTACTTTTATATTTGTACAAGCATCCCATTATCTACTGTGAAAAGAAACAAACTGTAAACACTCTTTACAAAGCTGTTGATTTTAAGATGATCTCATACTGATGAATTCAACAAAACATGCCTCAAAATCTGAGTCAACATACTCTTGGCTCCACTTTTCTCTCTCTTAACACTTATTCTTGGTAGTAGAAAGCAACTTTATCTAGAATGTAGTTCATTGTGACAATGTTTACCCTCTGTTTTTTTTTTACCCTGATTAAGTTTCTCCTTCACCTATACTCTATTTCATATTCAATATTCATCTTATTTCTGAAGAATATAGCCAAACTCTCATGACATACTAAAATAGACAGAGAATTAGTGTTCAAATTCTGCTAATATATAAGTGTTAATGTGGAGCTTACTCATCACAGACATTCTATATCTTAAAATCAAATAGTAAGAACCTCATGTTCCTCAGTATAAATAATTAGATGGTGTTTTAGAGAATAGCTGTTTCTATATTATAAGGTAAGTAGGTACCAATATAAAATGTGAGCTCTATATTTAAAAATTTAAAACTCCTAGTGTTGCAAGTCACATGCTGAATTGCAATGGTGTGATATAAAATCTGACAAGTAATTGAGATTTAACCAGCAGAATATGCCCTAATTAGGAGGTCCTTGGAAATGACAAACTCTGAATTAGAGTTAGTGTAGTACACTTCTGGTATTATTCTGTGTAAAAGAATGTACAGTTCAATGAGAATCACTAGCAACCATTGCAAAATTCTGGTAGGGCAAGACAAAGCATGAATCTGTGTCTACGAGTCCTGACAAGATGCTGCTGATAAAGTGTTCCCATTAGCACAGGTGAGCTTCAGTCCATAGAAGAATGGTACACAGTAAACTCTACTACAGTCATTTATTCTTCTCTGGGACAAATGATAATGAAGAATAGTCACTCTTAAAAAGTGAAAAGATGGGGTATTCAATGACTTGTAGAAGATTAAAAGAATAATTGTTCCACAGATAATTAAAAGGTGTTTAGACTAAAATGTGCTGCTTGGATTTGTGTACTTTAATTAATCCAGAGTGTTATACCTGACGAAGATTAGCTAGCACCACATTTCCTTGCCATTTCTAAGACATGAGTGAATCTTAGATGTCTTGAAAATTTCAGTGTTTGGGTTACGAAACAGAAGAATTAATTGCTGAAGGAAAGTGCTGTATAGGACCCGGATTTAAAAATGGCAAGATACTGTAATGTATATAATTTGGTTCTGTCCTCATTTTAAATTTCCCTTGTTTACTAATAAATCAGTAGAAAGATAGTAATATTATCTTCTCTTGAGGATATTCAGAATTGCAAGAAAAATCTATAGACCCTCTGTGTTGCAATATTGATGGAGGAAAGATATGTCTACTGACAAAATAGCCACCAAACTGTTGTGGGATATCTTACTGCATTATGAAGGGATTCATCTTCTGCTCCGTAGGAGCAAATTTCACACCTAGTTTCATAATTTTCATCCAGAGTCCATGGCTGTGGCTGCACTAGGCCCTGGGTAAAACCTATTGTTATATTGGCAAATGGTCATGATATCAAATTGCCGTCTAAATGTTTATACCTATACCTATAGACCTTGGCTGCTCTCAGCCTTTGTCAGAAAAGCTTCTTTGTGCAGTAGATAGCAGCTAATGGAGACATGTGTAAGTAGTCAAAATTCTGAGAATAAGAAACTGAATATTCACTCCTAAATGGGACAACTATATCAATGCAGCCACCATCAAGGCTCAAGGAACACAGCAGAAAAATGAAATAGAAAAAGTGTAAGAACACAGGATGGGAATAATGGCAGTGATGTGCTCGCTTCTGGATATGATATGGTTATAAAGTCATAGACACACAGGAGCCATGTTTACCTGCTGAAGACCTACATAAAATGAAGCCAGCCAATATCTCAGCCTAGGCGAGGTAAATGATCTCTTGACCCCATCTCTAACTGGAGAGCCATGGTCTATTTATAATTGTTGTGGGAAGAAGAATCTTTTTTTTTGAGGATGCTGCCACTTGCACAATTGCCATAAGACAGTGGATGGCCCCACTCCTAAGCACATATAAATAGCATTAACTGTCAAGGAAAGAAAAAAAAACATACATTTGGAAAAGAGGTCTGTTGGGGAAGTATAATGGAAGGTAGAATAGGGAAACAAGTGTATATATCATTAAATATCATTGTACAAGTATATAAAATTCTCAAATATAATGAATTTTATCTTCTTATGGACTTCTTGTAAATCTACCACACCCACTGGATGGTCCCACCCTGAAAAGTATGTGGACAGCACAAATTAGAAGCTCAAAGGTGACTAAATAAAAAGTAAAATAGAACACAAGAAATTTGGAATTATGGAGGTTGGTTAGATATGGAATGGGTTGAGGAAAGAATGTAGTGATCAAATATATTGCATAATATCTTTAACAAATTAAAAGTATATTTTAAAATTATATTACAAATATTATGCTTCATTGGTAAAGTTTAATGGGGCTAGCTTCTGACACTTCTAGATGGCACAATCTCACAGTAAGCTTCCTCTTCCTCTGGCTCTTCCAATTGTTTTGGCCCCTCTTCTGCAAGTATCTCTGACACGTAGATGCAAAATTGAATTGTAGATATAGGAGTAGGTTCTAGGTTCCAAAGCTATTAATTTTTTTCAGGTGGATTTTCTCTAATCGTTTCATTTGTTGCAAACTTAAGTTTCCATAATGCAGGGTGAGGACTACAGTTGTCTGTGGGTATAAGGACAAATATTTCAAATGTAGCTAGGGGTTATGTTGATTTAGTAAAGTAGTAGTGATAGGTTCTCTTCCAATAAGCACAATTTCATTAACCGTGGGTAGTTGGGTAGTATCATGCCTGATTTCCCTCTTGTTTGTTGGTTGTTAATTCCAAGTAGAAAGCTGTTGGTTTCTACTTGTAAGACAAATTGCTAAATGGTCTTATTAATTAAAATAAAAAACAGAGCCAGATATTGGGGTCAAAACTGAGAGATCAGAGGACTAGGATAAGCCAGAGTCCACAGCCAACCTCACCTTACCAACCCTCAGCCTCTAGAAAGACGTACTTCCTGTATACCCAGGCCTATATGCCTTTCTGTCCCTGCCCTCCTACTTTCCCTCTTTGCCCAGAAACATCACTTCCTCTTTCTGCCCAGCTCTAACACTTCCTGTCTATCTGTACAGATTTTCAGACCACCATGGTTAGTGCTGGGATTAAAGGCATGTGCCACCATGCACGGCTCTGTTCCCAGTATGGCCTTGAACTCACAGAGATCTAGATGAATTTCTGCCTCCCGAATGCTAGGATTAAAGGCATGTGCTACCATTGCCTGACTTCTATATTTACTGTAGTGGCTAACTTTTTCCTCTGATTCTCAGATAAGCTTTATTGGGGTATGCAGATAAAATATCACCACATCTACCCAAGTATGGGTACCTATTATGTTGGTATTTTGTGGAACACACGTCAAAACATAAGTTGATCTAAACAAACATTCTATAAAAACAGATTACACATAACCCTGCCTGAGGATCAATAACATATAAGAAAGGAAATTTGGACATTCTTTATCATACACCTTTTATTTTCTATGTTTATTAATGTATTAATTTATTAATTTATGAAAATAATTACATGGAATGAAAAAAAACTTTGATAAGAATCAAGACATGTATATCAGGAAACTTCTACATTTTTTTTGTGTTTGTGTGTATGTGTTGTTGTGTATCTGTTGGACACTTGTTAAGTAAACAGTTTATCCTGTACATTAATAGAGTTATGCTGGTCAAATTTTTCTTTTAAGTATGCTGGATTTTGATTCTTCACTCTGCAGGACCGATGTATTTCTGTTTTTCTCATTGCGATTATTCTGTGCTGTGGAATATATGACAAGAGGCTCTTTTATTCTTATCCCTCGGTGCTCTGGATTGCCTCCCTGCTGCCATTTTCATGCTGAAGGACACAGGAGTTAGTCCACTTCCCCAGAGGTGGCTTCAAGCTCTTCCTTGTTCCAGACATAAATAAGGCCTCATTTTCTAGGCAAAAGTTTCCATTTGCAGCAAATGTTAATATGAAACACATTCTGATTTTTATTTGCTTAATTTTTCTAATGAAATTTTCCCTGTTTCTCAAAAATCTTTGGCACTGAATGATTCTACCAATTTCTACCAACATAATTAAAAACAAAAGGACAAAGGAGGAGCTTGGACGATATGAATTCTTATTCTTTAAAATTGCAATACTCATTGTTACAGATTGTTATATGCATTCATAGTATGTGCTTCTAATGACTTCTGATCATTTTTTTTTTTGTAAGAAGTGTGTATTCCTTTAAAATGAGTTAATTTAGGGAAAATTTTCTCTGTTTGTGAGAGACTATCCATTATAAATTTGCATGGAATATTGCCCCAGCTACTACCTACCCTTTCTAAACCTTTTGGTTTGCTTCTGTTCCCTTTAGTATGGACATGAGTCATGAGTATTCTCACTGCAGAATCAGACAACAATAGCTATACAATGTGGATTGGCAGTCTTTAGTATACCACTCTGTTCTATAAATGAACACTATGTACAAATGTTGGATATAAAGATCTGTACAACTGTCTTAGTTACTTTTCCTGGTAATAGGATAAAGTACTCTGACAAAATCAACTCTAAAGGAATTTTTCACAGGTTTAAGTTATAGCACATTGTAAAGAAAAAGTCTGGACTGAGGAAATCGGAGGTGGCTGGTCACATTGCATCCAGAGTTACATGAAAAATGGAGACTTGTGCTTCACTCAATTTCTCCTATTGATTCAGACCAGAATCTCATCTCCTCCTAGAAAATCATGGCACCTACAGTGGACAGTACTTTCCACTTTAGTTATCCTGATAACTCCCCACAGACTTTGTCTTCGTGAATGGTATACTTGCATCTGGTTCTAATAGGGAAAAAAAAGCTTATTCCACTATTGTGGTGATATATTGTGCATCCCAATAAAACTTGTCTGGGGATCAGAGGACAGAGCCAGCCACTAGATTAGACACAGAGGACAGACAGTGGTGACACACACCCTGAATCCTGTCACTCAGGAGGCAGAGAACCATCAGGATCTCTTTGAACTCAAGGTCACACTGGAAACAGAGCCAGGCAGTGGTGGCGCACACCTTTAATCCCAGTACTGAGAAGCATACATGCCTTTAATCCCAGGAAGTGATGTCATGGCAGAGAAAGGTATATAAGGCATGAGGAAACAGGAACACTCATTCTTGAGACTGAGGATTTCGTACAGGTAAGAACATGGCTGGCTTGTTCTGTTTCTTTGATCTTTCAGTTTTCACCCCAATAACTAGCTCTAGGTATATATATATATATATATACTCATTTAGCAATTCATGTTACACAATATAGGAAATTATTTAAGATACAAAAGTGAGTTTACTTTCAGAAAATATATAATCCTAAAAATCCATACAAACTGAAATAGCAGAATATCTATGTCAAAAGTTTTGTTATGGTCTTAGTTAGATTTTCCATTCTGTTGATCAAACAATATGCCCAAAAGCACCTTGTTAAGAAAAATTTTATGCCAGGTGATGGTGGTGCATACCTTTAATCCCAGCACTTGGGAGGCAGAGCCAGGCAGATCTCTGTGAGTTAGAGGCCAGCCTGGTCTACAGAGCAAGATCCAGGACAGGAACCAAAACTACACAGAGAAACCCTGTCTAGAAAAAAGCCAAAAAAA
>CABHPR010107869.1:0-40885 GCA_902168415.1 Peromyscus melanophrys | reverse complement strand
AGAAGCATTTGAGGAAGGCATGTGAGGGTTTGGAGAGAGGAGTGGGGAGGAGTGAATTGATATAATCATATTTTAATTTAAAAAATTTAACAAAAAAGAAAGTAACTGGAGCATGCATACCTTAAATATTTAGTATAGCTAATATTTAAATATTATATACATATATATAATTTTAAACTGTATACTAAGAGGAAAAAATCAATCAATATAGAAATATTAATAATAGTTAAACTAATACAATCTGGGGTAGAAGCAGGCATAACTTAGGATAAAGTTACAGTTGTAAATGTTAATCTTAGAAATGAAGGGAAATTAAAATTAGGTGACAATAGCATGCATCTGAAAAAGATGAGAAAGAATAGCAGAATAAGCATAAGGAAACTGGAAGGAAAGAAACATTGATGAGATTCAGCATGAGCTAACAAGATGGAAAATAAAGACATGATCTCAAGAATTAATAAGGCCCAAAGTCTGCTGTCTGATGAAAAACTTCCATAAAGCTTGATTCATAAAAATAAACACACAAGGCAGTAGTAAACAAAAATGTAGAAAGGGACCAGAGGAGCAGATGGAGATGAGATTAAAAAGAATAAGAGAATGTTACAGACAACATATGTCAATTGATTTGGAAATTTAGATGAAATAGCCACTTTCCTAGAAAGATGAAAAGTTAAACTTCCTCAGATACAAATGAAAAATATAAATGATGCATAAAAATCACTTAAATTATTTTTCACGAAGAAAGTATCAGGTTTTGATGTGTTTGTTCATTACAAATGTTTAATAATGGATGAGAAGGTAAAATACTGAAATACTTTCAGAGAATGTAACAAAATGTTAATCTGTCAATTTAACTGTTCAAGTGAATACAAGCTCCCCACCATAGCCAACAAAACAACATCAAACATAAGAAAGGAATGTCATCAGCAGTGTAAAAACCTAGCCATGGTTTAATAGTATATTAAAATAAAAGCAATAAATGAAGAGTATTGCATGTCATGCCAAGATGGATTTACTTAGGAAAGGGATGACTGGATAGATATTAGAAAACTTCAATTATAGATTCATTTCTTAATGTAATTTATTTTTATACATTCAAGGTGATATCTGTATGACTCTTTGAAAAGAATTATGTGGGAGAACTTTTTAATAAATTTTTACATAACTCATGAAAAGACCTCTTCCTCTAATTAGAGTCATGTGTAACTATAAAACATGAGTAAACAAAATATCAACCAGATATGCATCAGACTCAACTGTTGACAGTACAAAGCTTCACCTGAAAATGAGCCTAAGGAGAAAGCCCCACTCTGCCACTGGAATTCTACATTGTTCCTATTGGGTTTGTTTGTTTGTTTAATATGTATGCATATTCTAACTGCATGTATGCGTATGCACTGCATTCCTTTTTGGTGCCAGTGGAGGCCAGAAGAGGATATCAAATTAAACTACTGGAACTAGAGTTATGGATGATTGTGAGTAACCATGTGAGTGCTAGGAACCAAACTGAAGTCCTCTGTGAGAGCAGCAAGTGTTCAGAACCACTTAGTTATTTCTCCAGACTCTGTGGTTTTAATAACAATAAATTAAAACAAAAACACATGTAAGTATCAAGTGTGGGAAACTTTTTAGAAATTCATAGAATTTATCAAGAGTCTATATATAAGTTCAATGACATCCAGATTCCTATAAGCAAACAACAGTTGTTAAAATGAGCTTTATATTTTTTTTTGGTTTTTTCGAGACAGGGTTTCTCTGTGTAGCTTTGCGCCTTTCCTGGAGCTCACTTGGTAGCCCAGGCTGGCCTCGAACTCACAGAGATCCGCCTGCCTCTGCCTCCCAAGTGCTGGGATTAAAGACGTGCGCCACCAACGCCTGGCTATATTTTATATATTATAAAAATATAAGGGATGAATAAATAAATTGAAAAGATTAAGTATAAATCTTTAGGACATACATATTACTTTAAAGAATATCTAAATAAACACACGTATTCTTTTAGAAAGAGTAGATATAATAAATTCAATTTTCCTTATGTCATAGACAATAAAATTCTGAAGAAATCAGGAGATGCTTTATATCATAGAATATATCAACCTGATTCTAAAATGTATGTGAAAGAACAATATTATAATGGAGATACTTTTAAGTAAAAAAAAAAATCAAGCCAATAGTGACACAGCAGTTATACTTACCATGACTAAGTGTTTGCACTTGTTAATTTACTTAATCAAAAAAGTCCACAAAGTATATTCAATTACTCTCACCTCCTAACTTTCAGCATCTTATGTTGCAGTAAAAACAGCATGGTATTGGGAAAAACACATACAGATGGATCAATGGAACTGAATTGAAGACACTGACATAAATCTACACACCTATGAACAACTAATTTTTGACAAAGAAGCCAAATTATACAGTGGAAGAAAGAAAGCATCTTCAACAAATAGTGCTGGCATAACTGGACAATCATATTAGAAGAATGCAAATAGATCCATATCTATCACCCTCCACCAAAAAACTCAAGTCCAAGTGGATCAAAGACCTCAACACGAAAATCAGTTACACTGAACCAGATAGAAGAGAGAGTGGGAAGTAGCCTTGAATGCATTGGCATGGTAGATAACTTTGTGAATAGAACACTGGTTGCACAGACACTGAGATCAACAATTAATAAATGGGACCTCCTGAATCTGAAAAGCTTCTGTAAGACAAAGGACACAGTCAATAAGACAAAACAGCAGCCGACAGAATGGGAAAAGATCTTCACCAACCCCACATCTGACATAGAACTGATGTCCAAAATATATAAAGAATTCAAGAAACTAGACATCAAAGGAACAAATAATCCAATTAAAAATGAGGTACAGATCTAAACAGATATTTCTCAACAGAAGAATCTCAAGTGGCCAAAAGACACTTAAATGTTCAACATTCTTAGCCATCAGGAAAATGTAAATCAAAATGACTCTGAGATTCCATCTTACACATGTCAGAATGGCTAAGATCAAAAACACTAATGACAGCCTATATTGGAGAGGATGTGGAGTAAGGGGAACACTCCTACTCTTCTGATGGAAGTGCAAATTTGTACAGCCACTTTGGAAATTAGTATGGCAGTTTATCAGAAAATTTGGAATCAATCTACCTCAAGATTCAGCTGTACCAATCTTGGGCATATAACTAAAAGATGCTCAATCATACCACAAGGACACTTGCTCACTATGTTCATAGCAGTGTTATTGTAATAGTCAGAACTTAGAAACAAACTAGATGTCCCTCAACTGAAGAATGGATAAAGAAAATGGTAAATTTACACAATGAAGTATCACTCAGCTGTTAGAAACAATGAAATCAGGAAATTTGAAGGCAAATCAATGGAACTAGAAAAAAATCATCCTGAGTGAGGCAACCCAGATCATGAAAGACAAACATGGTATGTACTCACTCATAAGTGGATATTAATTATAAAGTAAAACATAACTATGCTACAATCTACAGCCCCAAAGGAGGACCCCAAAGACAGACACATGGATTTCCCTGGGAAAGGGAAATAGAAGAGATCTACTAGGTACACTGAGGGCGGGTGGTGATGGGAACATGAGGGATTGGGCTGGGGGTGGGATCGAGGGGAGAGTAATAAAAGAGTTGTCTTGATGAGGAAGGTATTTTGGGGTCATGTAAAAGCCTGGTGCAAGGGAAACTCCCACAAATCTACAAGGATGACCCCAGCTAAGACTCTTAGCATTAGTGGATACGTAGCCTGAACAGGTCATCTTCTGTAATCAGATTGCTGACTATCCTGTCATTAGAGAGCTTATTGCCATCAGAGAGGCCTCATCCAGTAACTGATGGAAGCAGATGCAGAGATCCACAGCCAAGTACTGGCCCAAGCTCCAGGAACTCTGGGAATCCTGTTCCAGAGAGGGGGGAAAAATTGAATGAGTCAGATGGGTCAAGGTTGTCACAAGGGAACCCACAGAAACAACTAACCTGGGCTCATAGGAGATCACAGTGGACTGATAGCGAAGGAGCCCGCATGGGACTGACCTAGGCCCTCTGTACATGTGTGACAGTTGTATAGTTTGGTCTACTTGTGGCACTCCTAGCAGTGGGAGCAGAGCCTGTCCCTGATGTTTTGGTAGACTTTTGGGAACCTATTCCTCATACAGGGTTGCCTTACCAAGTCTTAATACAAGAGAAGGAGCTTAGGCCTGCTTTAACTTGATATGCTGTGCTTTGTTGACACCCATATGAGGTCTACCCCTTTCTGAACAGAAACAGAGAAAGAATTGATGGGGAGGAGGGAGGCAGAAGGGAGGTTGGGGGAGGGTATGGGGGAAAAAGAGGGAGGGAAAACTGGTGTCAGGATGTAAAATAAATGAATAAATTTCATAAAAAAGTGAAAAAAAGAAAATTTGAGAAAAGAGATATTACATAACATTTTTTTTTTTTGGTTTTTTGAGACAGGGTTTCTCTGTGTAGCTTTGTGCCTTTCCTGGAACTCTCTTGGGAGACCAGGCTGGCCTCGAACTCACAGAGATCCGCCTGGCTCTGCCTCCCGAGTGCTGGGATTAAAGGCGTGCGCCACCACCGCCTGGCATTACATAACATTTTTAAGTGACATTGTGAAAGATACAGTCCTTGATGCCATAATCATTCAGTATCCATGGCAAGTGGTTGCAGAATAACCTCAGGGTACCAATGTATGAGGATGCACAAGTCCTTTAGAAAAATAGTATAGTATTTGCCAATTCTCATGTATAACCTCCCATACCCTTACAATTATTATCATATTACTTAGGATACCAGATTCAACAGAAATGGTAGGTAATTGGGGGTTATAGTGCCGGGAATAAAAGCAAGGAGAAGTCTGACTATTCAATACAGATGCATTTTTCAGGGAGCTGGCCTAGCCTATAATGGGGTGGAAAGCTTCCAGCAGAAGTGTGGTCCTGAGTATGGTGATGAGGAGAGGAGGGGTAGTTGGAGTTATTCTGGGTGAGCAAGCACAGGCAGGGTAGGGGACAGTATTACCTAGGTTCCAGGATACAGGCCTGCCCTCTGGGTGATGGGGAGGCTTCTGCCAGAGGTGTGGGCCCAAATATAGTGACAAGGAGAGGAGCCAGATGCATTTTTCAAATGTTTTCTATGTATGCTACACTGGAGTCAGTGCAGAATCTGTGAAAATAGAGGGCTGCCAGCATGTATCTCTAAGGCATGTTTTTATAATATATTCCTGAAAAAGAATGGAGAAATAGTCCCCCCAAATCAAGAACTACCATCAGTTACAATAGTTTTAACATTATGACGCTGATGCAGGGGCAGATAAGTTGGTCACCAGGTTAGAAGAGCTGTCCAGTATATTGACCCAGTTACAACATTGACCTGTGGGGAAAAAAAATCTGTGCTGCATGGCAATCAGGAAAACGGCACACTGGCTATACTGGTATGTGCATAAAATTTATTTATTTGAGTTTTAAAAATCTTTTTGAGAATTTCAAACATGTATACAATGAAATATAACTGTATTCACCCACATTTCCTCCATCTAACTCTTCTATCACTCACCTACCTCAACTTCATGTCCTTTTCCTTGATCAACCACTAATTCCAAATTGTGCTTCAATGTGTACATTGGTGTGGGGCCATCCACTGAAGCATGGCAAGATTATGTTATGACATCCTCAGTAAAGAATTATTTTTCCCCAGCAGTTGTCCACTGCCAATCATAGCTTTGCAGTGAGGGGTATGACCTGGAGATGATTCACTACTTCTATAACAGAATTTCTTATCAGGATTACACACACACACACACACACACACACACACACACACACACACACACACACAATATTCTTTTATATTTTTAATTGAACAGATTTCTTTCATGCAATATATTCTGACTATGGTTCTCCCTCCTCTAACTCCCCCCAGATCCTCCCCACTCCCCACTCATCCAAATCTACATTCTTTCTTGCTCTCTCATTAGAAAACAAACAAGACAAGCATCTAAAAAAAGAATAAAATAAGATAAAATGAAAATTTTAAAAAAAAACCTGAATTGAAAAAAACAAACAAAGAACCAAAGAAAAAGCATGAGAAACATGCATAGATGTAACATTGGCACACAAAGAAATCTAAAAACAAAATATCAGGAACCAGAACATATAAGCAAAAGACCTAGAAGGTAAGAATCAAACAGAAAAAAAAAGTACATACAATACATTATGAGAAAACAAACAAACAAACCCCAAAATACAATTGAATTCATTTTGTGTTATTCATCTTTTGCTGGGCATGGGGCCTGGCCTCAAGAGAGGTTTATATACTCACTGAGACTTGATTAGAGAAAACTAATTTTTCATTTGCCAGAAGTTATAAATTGGACATAGCTTTTGGGTTACGGATGTGAGCATGTGTCCACTTCAACTCTAAGTGCTGGAACCCCATCAGGCCCAGACCTGTGCAGGTCTTGTACGTGCTGCCATAGTCTCTGTGAGTTCATATGTGCATTGGTCCTACTGTGTTAAGAAGGCCTTGTTTCCTAGGTGTTGTCCATTCCCTTTGTCTCTTATGATCCTTCCATTTCCTTTTCTGTAGAGTTCCCTGATCCTGAGGGGAGAGAGAGTTGGTGGAGACATACTTTTTAGGACCATATGTTCCAGGTCTTTCACTCTCTGCACATTGTCCAGCTGTGGGTCTCTGTATTTATTCCCATCTACTCTGATGATGGATGAGCAAGACACTGATCTATGAGTATAGCTGAATATCATCAGGAGTAATTTTGTTGTTATGTTTCTTTAGCAGAACAGTAATATTTGGTCACTGACATATCTAGTCTAAGGTTCTTGGCTACATGAGCAGTGTCAGGAATGAGTTCCATCTCACAGAGTGGTCCCAATCAGATTCAGATATTTGTTGGTTACTCCTACAAGCTTTGCACCACTATTGTACTAATATACCTTGTCCTCAGGTCACCATTGTAGACTGAAGGGTCTGTAGATGGTTGATGTTTACCTTTCTATTTTGGTTGCATGCAGAGTACTTTTCAGTACCCTGACTACTAGTCAGTAGGGGTGAAGGCTCTAGATAGGCACCAGCTCTACTCCTCCATGTTCAGTGATTTGGGTAGGTGTTGACTTCAGCTGTAGAGTTGTACCATCAGCTTGTGGAGAGTAACCAATAGTCTTGGCCATATTCTTGGTTGTTTGGCAGTATCCTTGGTTGTTTCACAGTTCCCGTGGTACCCCTTGGCCCAAAGTTCCATTAGATGTAACCCATCCTCAGAACTGGAAGCTTCATTTGGTGATAAGAAGTGTCCAGGTGGGGCTCTATCTCCCCAGTTATTAGGTGATTCCATTTAGATTATTTTCATAGATGTACATATTTTAGGAAGCTTCTACTGGGTGAATTTTTCCATTCCACCCCTGAAATAACTCTTAATTTTAGCTGTCTCTTCGTGTATTCCCTCCCTCATCACTCTTTGCTCCATTTGATCCTCTCATTCCATTCCCTGAAATCACCCATAACCATCTCTTCTATTTCCCCTTCCTAAGGTGATCTAACTTTCCTACCAGTCCCTTATTCTAGTCTTCCTTTCTGAGGTTATATGAACTATAGTCTGTTTATTGAAGACGTATTAGCTACCATCCACATGTAAGTGAAGATCAATCTATATCTAATCTGTATCTATCTAATCTATATCTAATATCATATTTATCTTTTGGGCAGGGTTACTTTAATCAAGATGATTCTTTTCTAGCTCCATCTTTATTTTTTTAACAGTTGAGTGTTATTCCATTGTGTAAATGCAACAACTTACACATTGTTCCACTCTTTATCTATTCATCCATTTATAGTTATCTAGTCTCTTTCTACTTTCTGGGTATTATAAATAAAGAAGTGTGGAACATGGTTGACCACCTATGTCTGTAGTAGGACTCCACAGAATCCTGTGTGTGTATGTCCAAGAGTGGCATAGCAGGATATCAAGGAAGATCTATATCCAGGTTCCTGAAGACCTGCCACACTGATTCCCATAGTTGCACAAGTTTGCAGTCCCACCAGCAATGGATGAGTGTTCTCCTCCACATTCCAGCCAGCATGAATTATACTTTGTTTCATTAATCTTGGCCATTATACTGATGTAAGATAAAATCTGAGAATGGTTTTGATTTGTACTTCCCTGAGGACAAATGATGCTTGCTGTGGGATATTCTCTATGCTGTGAATGTGTTGCTCTGATTGGTTAATAAATAATGTGCTGATTGGCCAGTAGCCAGGCAAGAAGTGTAGGTGGGACAAAGAGAGAGGAGAATTCTGGGAAGTGGAAGGCTGAGGAGACAGACATGGCCAGCCACTGCAATGAGAAGCATGATGTAAGATACCGGTAAGCCACGAGCTACGTGGCAAGGCATAGATTTATAGAAATGGGTTAATGTAAGATATAAGAACTAGATAGCAAGAAGCCTGCCACAGCAATACAGTTTATAAGTAATATAAGTCTCTGTGTGTTTGCTTGGATCTCAGCGGCTGCTTGGGTGAGAGAGATTTGTCCTGACCATGGGCCATGCAGGACCAGGGAAACTTCAGCTACAGATGCTGAACATTTTTTAAATGTTTCTCAGCCATTTGTGTTTCTTCTTTAGAAAATTCTCTGTTTAGATCTTAACCCCATTTTTTAAAAATTAGGTTATTTGTATTCTTGTTGTCCAGTTTGTTGACCTATTTATATATTTTAGATTTTAGTCTTTTATCAGATGTGGAATTGGTAAAAGACATCTTTTCCCATTTGATAGTCTGCCATTTTGTCCTAATGAGGGTTTCCTTTGCCATACACAAGCTTTTCAGTTTCATGTTGTCCCATTTATTAATATGAAATGTATCCAATTTTTATGTAGGCACTTAGTGCAATGATCTCACTTCTTAGACATGCCTTGTATCCCATAATATTGGTTACATTGCGTTTTTGTTTTCATTTATTTCTAAAATGTTCTTAATTTCTGTCTTGTCTGATTTTTCATTCAGTTATGAGTTTTTTTGGTTTCCATAGTTGTAGGCTTTAAAGTTTCTTGTATCTATTGATACTTTCTTTGTGTCCAAGTATGTGGTTAGTTTTGGAGAAGGTTCTATGAGGTGTTGAGAAGGTATATTCTTTTGTGTTTGAGTGAAATATTCTGTAAAATCTGCTAGGTTCCTGTGGTTTGTAAAGTCATTTAGTTTCAACATTTCTCTGGATGATTGGGTGTGTATTGGCAAGAGTTTGATATTAAACTTGCTCTCTATCATTGTGTGAGGAGCACTATGTGATTTTAGATACAGTAGTGTTTCTTTTATGAACCCCATTGCCTTTGTGTTTGGTGCATAGAGGTTTAGAATTTCAATAAGCCCTTGGTGGATTAAGAGTTTGAATATTTAGTGTCCTTCCCTACCTCTTTGGGTTCATTTTATTTTGAAGTCTATTTTGTCAGATATTAAAATGGCTAAACAAGTTTTTTCTGGGTCCATTTGCTTGGAATATAATTTTGTACCCTTTTAGCCTGAGATGATGTCTAACATTGATGTTAATGTTTTTGTTTGTTTGTTTGTTTATAAATCAGAAGGATGTATCCTATTTCTTTTGTTTGTTTGTTTGTTTGTTTTATCCAATCCGCTAGTTGGTGTTTTTTTATTGTGTAGTTGAGACCATTAATGTTGAGAGTTGTCACTGAGCAGTACTTATTGATTTGTGGTGATATTTTGTTTGTGCTCTAACAAATGAAGCTTGCCTAGAGATCAGAGTACAGAGCTAGCCATTAGTTAACCATAGAGGCCAGACAGTGGTGACATACACCTTTAATCCCAGCACTTGGGATCTCATGCTTTTGATCCCAGTACTTAGGAGACACAAGCCTATAATCCCAGCACTAGGGAGGAGGAAACAGGAAGTGATATGGATGGGTAAAGAGGAATATAATGCAGGTAGAGACAGGAGATCTGCCCCTTTTCAGGCTGAGGAGTTGGAGAGGTAAGAGATGGTTGTGGTTTGCTCCTTTGTCTCTCTGATCTTTCAGCATTTACCCCAGGATCTGGCTCCATGTTTTTATTAACACAAAGTAGGATTCAAGCTACATTAACTTCTGTTTTTTTGTTTTTGTTTTTGTATGTTTCCCCCTCCTTTGATTTGCTTGTCTGATATTACTGTTTAAATTTGGTGCTGTTATGAAATGTTTTTCTTTCTCCATCTATTGTGATTGAACATTTTGCTGAGTAGAGTAGTCTGGGCTGACACAAGTGGACCCTTAGAGTTTATAGCAAATCTTTCCAGGCCATTCTGGCTTCTAAAATCTAAATTAAAAACCCACATGTTATTCGAATAGGTCTGCCTTTATATGTTACTTGGTCCTTTACCCTTGCAGCTCTTAATATTCTTTCTTTGTCCTGTATGTTTAGTAACTTGATTATTACGTGTTGTGGGAAATTTCTATTAGGGATTCTGTATACTTCTTGTATCTTTATAGGCTCCTCTTTAAGTTAGGAAAATTCTCTTCTATGATTGTATTAACAATATTTTGGTACCTTTGTCCTGCGTTTTTTCTCCTTCCTCTATTCTTAACGTTCTTAGATTTTTGTCTTTTCACATTTACCCAGATTTCCTGAATATTGTATGCTTGTACTTTTTAAGATTTAACCTTTAAGGTATACATTTCTTCTCTCTTTTCTTCAATGCCTGAGACTCTATCTTCCATCTCTTGTACTGAGGCTTGCATCTAAGGTTTCTTTTCAAGTTCCTAAATTTTTCCTTTCCAGTTTTCCTTCAGATTGAGTTTTCTTTTGTGATTCTGTTTCCACTTTCATGTCATGATCATTTTTTTCTCATTTCATTTCACTGTTTGTGTTTTCATAGATCTCATTAATGGATTTTTCCTCTTTAAGATGCTTAAGCATATGCATAATAACTACTTTGAAATCCTTCTCTTGTGCTTTACTCTATTGCATTTCTCAGGGCCTGCTATAGTAGAGTTGCTGGGCTCTAGTGGAGACATATCATTCTGACTGTTACTCTTTATATTTATGTGCTGGTATTTAGGCATCTGGTTTGGGATGATTGTAATTCTAGGTGTTGATATCTGGTTTTGTGTTTACTAGATGAGTTTTCCAGTCCTTGGATTCTGTTGTGCTCTCTGGATCTCCAATCTCTGGAACATTGGTGGCTTATTAGGGGATACTTCTGCATCCTTGCCATATGTGATCAGTTGGTGGCCTGGGTAGAATTCATTTCTAGGTATTAGGTGCTTACACAGAAGAATTTGGATGTCCTAGAAGGGCATGGACTAATAAGGTCCACAGGAAGGAGGAAAGTTGGGTCTGTCCATGGATCTGCAAAGTCTACAGGGAGTGAAGGAAGAGGGGAAGACAGGCCCCTATAGGTAGTCTGCTATAGGGCTAGAAATGAGATTGGGGGAAGTGAAATTGGAAGAAGGGAAGGGGAGTGGAGGTTGTCTACTCGACTCTCTGGCCTAATGGACAACAGTAGGTTACCAGGGAGAGACTGCCTGTGCTGTTGTTGGATGAGACAAAGGGATAAGGTGAGGAAGGAAGGCTGTGGGAGAAAATTTTCTCATTTCCCTGGGGGTAGGGCAGAGAGGAAGGAAAGGGCAGTGGGTGGTCTGCTATCAAGATGGGAACAAGATTCAAGAATTAGAATTGGAGGATGAGAGGGAGAATGAAAATCTTAATTTTTTTTCATACAATATATCCTGATTAGGTTCCCCTACCCTAACTCTTCCCAGACTCTTCCCACCTCTCTAACCAACAACTCCTTTATTTTTATCATTGAACAACAAATAGGCAAAAATTCAAATAAAGTAGAATAAAAACAAAATATAAAAACCACACATAAAACATAAAATCAGAAATCGTAATACACAACCAAAAGGTCAGTATGGTAAAAAAAAAAAAATCTGCAAATAAAGCAATATGAGAGAAAATGTCTACAAAAATGCCATTGAGTTCATTTTTTGTCCAAGATCTAGTGCTGGCCACAGGGCTACCTGTTAAGTATGGTTAATATACCCAGTGAGACTTCATTGGAGAAAACTTTTTTCCTTTGCAAGCAGTTGTCAGTTAGAGTTAACTTCTTGGTTAGAGATGGAAGCTCATGCCCAGTTTCTTATCTCAGTGGTGGAACACCACCCAGCATGGATCTGTAGCTGTGCTGGCCCTGTGCATGCTGCCAGCATCCCTTTGAATTCATATGTGCATCAGTCTAGCTGTGTCCGGAAGAAATGGCTTCCTTGGTGTCATCCAACCTCTCTGGCTCTTACAATCTTTCTGCCACCTCTTCCTTGTAGCTCCCGAGCCTTAAGGGGATGGACTTGATGAAGATATAACCTTTAGGAGTCAGGGTTGCAAGTCTCTCAAATGCAGCACACTATACAGTTGTGGATCTCTGTGCTAGTTCCCATTTACTGCAAGAGGAAGCTTCTTTAATGATAACTGAATGAGGCACTGACCTGTGTGCATAGCATAATATTGTTATGAGTCATTCTGTTGTTGTGTTCATTTAGCACAGCCATTCACAACCTGTGGGTTGCAACCCCATTGACCAACCTCTATCTCTAAAAATATTTATATTACAATCCATACAGTAGCAAAATGACAGTTGTGAAGTGGCTATGAAAATTTGGGGGTCATCACAACATGAAGAACTGTGTTAAAAGGTAACAGCTTTAAGAAGGTTGAGAACCACTGATTTAGTAGAACAATAGTAGTTGGTTTTCCTCTCAATCCATGGCTTATCTAGTCTCAGGTTCTTGTCCACCAAGTAGTGTCACGCATGAGTTCAATCTTGTACAATGGGCCTTAAATCCAATCAGAGATTTTGGTTTTTTCCACAATGTTTATGCCACTATTGTACCAGTATATCATGTTTGCAGGTCACCTTTGTAGATCACAAGGTTTGTAGCTGGGTTGGTAGTTAGCATTTTCCTCTGTAGCATGCAGAGTACCTACTGGTACCATGAATGCTAGTCAGTAATAGTGAAAGTTCTAGGTAGGCAACAGCTTGATTTCTCTCTTCTACAAAATATCCAAGTGCTGTATTCAGCAATAGGGCCTTGCTATTGTGGAGAGAAAGCAATGTTATTGACAATAGCCTGGACTGTTTGGTGGTTTTCATGGGGTCCCTGTGCTCAATAATTCAACCAAATGTTGCCCACTATCGGCACTGGAGATTTCACTTAGTGATAAAAGATATCTTCTTGGGGCATTGTATTCTGCTATTTGGTGACTTCATTTAGATTTCTTTCAGATTTGTATATATGCTAAGAAGCTTCTACAGTAGTATCACCCGTCTCTATATAACCATAGATTCTTTTTCTTCCTTAGTAGATCCTCCTCTCCTCCCTCATAACTTATCCCGTACCTAATCTCTGTGGTTCTATAGATGGTAGCAGGGCAATTGAAGTAAGGTAACATCCTCATGTAAGAGAAAACATACAATATTTTTCTCCTGACTAGTTACCTCACTCAGGGTAATCCTTTTCTAGTTCCATCCATTTACCTGCAAATTTTATGATTTTGTTTTTCTTAACATTGAATAATATTCCATTGGGTAAACATACCACATTTTCGTTATGTATTCTTCTGTTGATGGACATCTGGGCAGTTTCTAATTTCTGGCTATTTATGTTTAAATTTATGCTTTAATTGCTTGTTTGATTTTGATCTAATATCATTAGGCCATGTATATTAAGAAATTAATCCATTTTAGGTTTTTGAGTTTGATGGAGGACACATTTTTAAACTATGTCCCTATGATTCTCTGGATTTCCTTGGTATCTGTTGTGGTTTTTCTATTTTCATTTCCAGTGTTACTAATTTGGGTCTTTTCTCCCCATCTTTTAGTTAATTTCACCAAGAGTTTATTAGTCTATTTTATTTTCTCAAAGAACCAACTCTTTGTTTCATTGGTTCTTTCCATTTTTTGTTTGTTTGTTTCTATTTTATTGATTTCAGTCCCAAGTCTGATTATTCCTCAATATCTACTCTCTGGGGATGTTATTTCTTCCTTTTGTTCTAGAGATGTCAGGCATGCCACTAAGTTGTTAATATGAGAGAGACCTCTTCAATTTTATTTTATTTTATTTTATTTTATTTTGGTTTTTCGAGACAGGGTTTCTCTGTGAAGCTTTGCTCCTTTCCTGGAACTCGCTTTTGAGACCAGACTGGCCTCGAACTCACAGAGATCCGCCTTCCTCTGCCTCCCGAGTGCTGGGATTAAAGGCGTGCGCCACCACCGCCCGGCTCTTTTTGTTTTTAAGTGGTAAATACAAGCTCATGATTTTATTGTCTTCATAACAAGATCAGCTTAGAACTGGATCACCTGGCCCTTTCTTTTCTTATCGCCTCCCAGTTCAAAGTGCTTGCATCTCTTAATAGCCAGCATCCTCTTCTATCTGCAGTTGGGCTCAACACACTCAAGTCTCAGCACAATCTTCTTTGTAGTTTTAGCCTTTTTGCGGAAAATAGGCTTAGTCTGCCCACCATAGCCGCTCTGTTTCCTGTCATAGCGCCGCTTTCCCTGGGCATACAAAGAATCCTTGCCCTTCTTGTACTGGATCACTTTGTGGGGTTGGTGCTTGCCACATTTCTTGCAGAACGTCCGGCGGGTCTTAGGAACGTTCACCATGTTGGCGGGAGCGATATCAGCACAGAAAGAAAGAGACCTCTCCAATTTTCTTATATAGCTGTGTCAGAATTTTGATTCTTGATCTTCCAGAGGTCCCGTGCAGGTAACCACAGCATCTGTGAGTTCATGGGTGTGATGGCTGTGCTATGTCCAGAAAAGAGCTCTTCATTCACTCCTCCGCACTCTGTAGTTCTTACATTCCTTCCTCCCCCTCCTCCATGATGTCTCACAAACCTTGGCAGAAGGGTTAATACAGCATTTCAATTTAGGAACAAGCACTCAGGGTATTCCCCTCAGAACTTTGACCACTACTCAGGCATCTCTAAACTGACCACTGTCTGCAGCAAAAGGAATCTTCTCTAACTAAGGTGAAAGGAGGCCAGTTCTCTGGGCACAAACATAACTGTTCAGAGTCAGTTAGATAGCATGATCACTTAGCAGAATAACAATGACGATCTTTATTTAAGGGCCTATGACCTAGCAGTCATGGATTTTTTTGAACAGGATTCCAATACCAGGCACAAAATTCCCTCTTGTAGAGCAGGCTTCAAATCAGAAAGTGTTTAGTGGCTGCTTAATAAATGTGGCACCATCGCACTTGTAGGCATATCTTGTGTGGCAGATTGACTTTGCAATGTGTAGAGTCCAGTTCTTCCTAAGGTAATTAATGTCCATTCTCCTCTAGCATCCTGCATAGCATCTTTGATTACTATGGCACCTAGCCATATGGAAGAAGTTTCCTGGTCAGTTTAAGATTGATTTTGCTGGGGGATGGTCTGTATGTCAAACATGTTGCTTATTGGTCAATAAATAAAACACTGATTGGCCAGTGGTCAGGCAGGAAGAAATATAGGTGGGACAAGGAGGAGAGAACTCTGGGAAGTGGAAGGCTGAGGAGACACTGCCAGTCGCCACCATGACAAACAGCATGTGAAGATGCCGGTAAGCCACAAGCCATGTGGCAAGGTATAGATTTATAAAAATTGATTAATTTAAGATATAAGGACAGTTAGTAAGAAGCCTGCCACGGCCATACAGTTTGTAAACAATATAAGTCTCTGTGTTTACTTGGTTGGGTCTGAGCGGCTGTGGGACTGGCGGGTGAGAGAGATTTGTCCTGACTGTGGGCCCAGTAGGAAAACTCTAGCTACATGATTTTTCTATGTCATGAAGCCCAGAGTATGTGACATCTTCAGAAATAAGTTCTTACCATGTAAGTTATGGTGGGGAGCCAAGAGAAATGAATTTTGTTAATTTCAGGACCTCTAAGACTCCCAACACTAGTAATTCATAGGGGGCTATCCTATGCCTGAAGTACAATTTTCATTAACTAACTCACATCTTCTGGAAGCAGCATTGCTCACTCCTTTCCCCTTTTCTTTTTTCACCCTGCTGTTAAGTATATGTCCTGAATCAATTTAAATTTAGTATAGGATAAAGGAGAAAAATAAAGTTAAATTAAAACTGCGCTGGGAAAAAAATAGGTCAAGGAAATGAACATTTACAATGCATACTCATTCATAGAAGCCCTGATACTATTTTGTGTGCCTGTTAACTTGACATGATTTGGATTTATTCTATTATATATATCTGTTAACTTGATATGAATGTTTTATTCTCACAGACCATCATATCTTGGACAGCAGTATCCAGTTTTGACATTAACCATGAGGGTGTTTTTGCTTAGGAATTTTCTTTCTCTAAAGTTTTTAAATCTGCCTCCAGTGTTGAGAACAGCCTGCTAGCCACTGTTTGGGTGAAGTTTAGATATGGTCCACTAGGGATTCTGATCCTAAGAAGTAGCTACCAAATGATTTTCAGAGTTGGTTCTGTCCAAGGCTAAAAGTAGTTTATCTGTTTAGTGTTCAAAGTCTTGCCTTGCGTACAAATCCCTACCCTATGCATGCCAAATACATAGATAAATTTGTTCCTCTCAGAACTCTCTGACCTCTACTAACAGTTAGGTAGGGCAGATGGCCCCCAAGAGCACCAGGACTTTGCTTATAAGCCCAGGCTCTCTCCTGTCTCTATGTTGTTCTCCAGAAACTCATTGATGGTAAACAACTACAAGGAAATTGACAAACTGATAGGGGGTAACTTGTGCTCACAGAAAACACAGGTCAGTTCTTTCCCATAGCTTCTCCTGGTCCATGGTTACCTCTTGGGTTTGTGTCATGCTGTGTTCTAGTATTGCCTCCTGTATCCACAACAGAGACAAGCACTAGAATGATCCTGATCACACATACAGCACTGTTTTCCTGTAGGGCAGCCATCCAACACTGCAGGCTACATACACCATCAACAGTCCTGACATCTTTCTACAGCCATCTCTATGGTGACATTTAAGAAAGGACCCATCATTTATTTAACCACAGGCCCCTTGCCTAGTCTCCTTACTAGTGGTACTACATTGGAACAATGGATTTGTGGACACCTGAGGAGAACCTATTTGCAGAATTTGCTAACTTCAGCCTAAACTGTTCAGCCAAATACATGGTTGCTAGAAGAGGACTTCTGGCTTTAAAATCCTGACTGGTGAGTTCAAAATTACCAGAAAACAATTTCTTCCCAACTTCTCTGCTTGCAGTTATTGTTGAGACAGGGTGTTAACACTCCTAGGGAGTCATTGGAAAGTCGAGTTTAGGGTTAGGAAACTGCAGAGGCAAGAAGATAAATGTCATTTCAACAAAACATGATCTGAAGAACACTGCTTTGAAAAGAATAGTGTTATTTCTACTTTGTCTTCCAAGAAGAGAATATGAAATTATATAAGATTGGTGTCTATGCAGAAAATTACATGTAGCAATTAATACATGAATACCTCAAAAACTGTTCATGGGCCTCAGCTAGACTATGAAACACTGGCATGCCTTAGAGATATGAGCTTCCAAATCTCCAAAATAATGCAAATGACATTTAAATCCCTATACTTGGGATTATCTTACCTCATGTATTAGCACCCCTAACATGACTTTGACTATTGCACAACAAGATTTTACTTTCAAAGTCGTTGTAAGGATGAGAACATGAATTTCCATTCTGAGGCCATCAAGCTGTCCTGAGTTCACTTCTTCCTTCAAAACTCGATTGAATGCCTTCCTAGTGCTTGGAAATATTGTTAACTCAGTTCTATCATTCACATGAAATAGAATTACTTTGCTCATACTTAAAATGTAGGAATAGATACACAATGGCTAACAACTCATTTGAAGTTCTATCAGCCCCACTGACAATGAAACAAATAATGCCAATATACTGCTTCTTCTTGTAGGCCTTTATCTCTGGCACAAATAACAGAAATGGTAAAGTATATTTTAGTGAAATAATTTAAACTTTGACTGACGTACTTGTAAGCATCATTGCCCTCAAATTTGAATTTCTAAAGAAGAACATACAGTCCCGAGTATAAAAGTAACTATAAGGCAGAGGCTGGCTGGGGGTGTGGGAAGAGCTGGAGGAGTGTCTGCAGCAAGTATGACCCTCTTTCTCTCTTCATTTATTACATAAAATGAAGAAGCATTTCTCTGTTGCCAATACCTCCCACTTCAAGTCTGGAAAAAAGTCTTAAAAAATAAAATGTTTGAAAGCTTTTTTCATGAGAACCCCTTATAACCTATAAGATAATCTGCCAGAATTGAGTTTTAGCCACAAGAGCTCAGCAAAGTATGTGGCCATGTGATACAATCATAGACTAGCCATTGTGGTATTTAAAAAATCTGAATGTGAATCTTAGCTTCTGCCACTTATGTGCTATATGACATCAGATACATTAAAGAAAAATTCTGATCTCCCAATGCCCAAACATAAGGGCAAATTGATAAGACTTCATGAGGTATGTAATGGGGCAAAATATGCAGCAAAGGTAAGACTCTAGTGAGAGCCTCACCATGAGAGTGCTTTCTTGGTGCTGGTCATTACAAACTATAATACTAATTTAGTGTCCTTGGGTTTAGACAACACATGCAGCAGTTATAATTTGAAGACAATTGGGTAAATATGTCATTACTCTCAACTCATCCATGGTGCCTTAATGGCATGAAAAAGTTCACGTATTTGCAAAGAGGCTAACTTAACTAAATGAACTAGGGAGTGCAAATGAGAAATAGAAACAGACTGTGTGCAATAAAGGCTGAACAAACTTCAACCCTTTCTGCATTACATTAGAAACTATACTTGGATGCTCATAGTCAAATTTGAGAGTGGAAAAAAGTAGTCAAAAACAGGTGCTGGATTAAATTGGCTGGTGAATTTAAAGAAACTGATGAATTCATTCCAATCACATGAATAAGCAGGCAGCCTCAAGTGCATATGTGAAAAATCTTGCTTTCCTTTTTCCAGCTACAGTCAATTTTCTTTTACATTTCAGGTTGCTTAATTTCTTTTTGACCAGAAGCAATCAAACCATCTTATCTCACATCTTATGGTAAACACAGTGTATCCCCACATCTTGGGAAAGAAAGCTAATAACACTGAGGGAGTCAAGGTTCCTCCATCTTGTCCCTGATACAGCCATCTGAGGTCTGACTCAGAGCTGACCCACCTCCACCTCACTTATACTACCCCCTCCTATGTGAAGTTCCTCAGACAATTACCCAACCCTGTCCCAGGGGCTTGAGATTAAGATGTCCCACTAACTGCTGTTTTTTGCTTCTATTAAACTCTCTCTTGCTCTACGTCCCCTGCAACTACCAACAAAACCACATGCTTGCCTTTAAAAGCTCATTGCAGAAAGTTGTCAGAGCTGATCTGTGAAATCTGTTCCTCTCCAAGCAGTCTTTGCCCAGCTTAATAAAGACTCACTCACAAATTCCTAATCTGCTTTTGTAGAGTGGTCCTTGGGGTCTTTGCCTCATGATAATAACAATATTCAGTTGAGGTTTCAATTGACATTCATGATTCCCTGAACCCCCTCAACTCAACTCAACTCAACTCAACTCAAGTTCTGGCAGTTCCTGCCATTCACTCCCACTGGAAGCTTTTTGAGCCAAGTGAGAAGCCCCCAGCTCCAAGGAGAAGCTCCCAACTCCATTTATGGTATATGTTCCTTTCTCAACCAGTGACTTGCATAACTGTAAATCCCAGAAACACCCTTTCTCTGAAAGCCCTAGGCATTCATCTCTCAAGACTCTTTTCTATACCCATCATCTGACAGCTACTGGTTACCCTGCTTACTTTGGAAGAACAAGGCTACATAAAAGTGGAAGTTAAGAAAGTGGTCTTGGGCCCAGATGGATGATTACTGGATGATAATGATTTTTCCTGTAGAGAATTTATTCCCTTTCAATCAACCCAATTGGCATCCTAACACTGACAAAGGTAGGGGGCTCTGGACACCTACCACCAGACTTTACTGGCTGGACTGTAACCAGCTCAGAAGTCCACTCATAGAACCAGAGGCACCAGAGAATGAACACACAATGCTTACATTCATGATTCCCTGAACCCCCTCAACTCAACTCAACTCAACTCAACTCAAGTTCTGGCAGTTCCTGCCATTCACTCCCACTGTGCCTTTTTGACCCAATTGCCACAGAGACAGGAAAAATTACAGAGATTAGAAGGCTTTGAACATATGAATTGATCTCAGTTACTCTTGGTATCTCAAAAGATGTTTAACAATCAAACCTTCTCTGAGGATAGCCAAAAGGATAAGGTTGATAAGAGCCCATAGTGACCACTCTATGTGAAAGCCCAGAGAATAGATTGTTCTGGCATAAGAAGTGGGAAGAAGGCTGTGAGACCCAGCTCCAGCCACTTTAAAAGGACCAATGTGCCTATGGTAAGGGAAAAAGACATTGGAAAATGAATGCCCAAACAGAAAAAAAAAGACCCCACAGGTATTTCAGCTGGAGAAATGAATGTGCCAGGCTACTACACTTTGAACCCCCCCAGAGTGACACCAAAGTGTGGGGCAAAGCAACTGACATTTTAGTTGGCACATGGGTGACATAGTTCATCCTCTAAAAGACTCTAGGTCAGCTGACTGGCCAAAAGATTGTAGTCTATGAGATGACAGGGAAAACTGACCATTACCCTTGGGCTACTGTCCACTCACTCCATTGATCTTGGGAAGGAAACAAAAACCCATTCCTTTTTGGTCATGCCTAATGTTCTCTACCCTCTACTAAGGCAGGACCTCCTGCATAAACTCAAAGTAACTACTTCCTTTTCTGATAAAGATGCCAAATTTTATTGTCCTGTTCAGTTTCATAAAAGTATCTAATAAAAAAAACCTCAACTCCATCCTGAGAACACACATTATCTCTCAGATCTACAGCAAAGATTCCCTGGAGTATGAGCAGAGACCAACCCTACAGAACTGGCTAAGAGCAAGGCACCTGTAGTTCTTCAGTTAATAAGTTCAGCTACACCTGTTCAGGTCAAGCAAAATCCCATGGTTCTAGAAGCAAAGAAAGGGATTGCCATTCACAATACCCAACTCAGGAAGGCAGGTATTCTGGTCCTCTGCCAGTCACCCTGGAATATTCTCCTATTGACCATCAAGAAATATGGAAGCCATGTCTATAGATCTGTGTAAGATCTAAGGGATGTTAAAAACAAAGGAGGATCAAG
Organism: Peromyscus melanophrys; assembly: GCA_902168415.1. Taxonomy (NCBI): domain Eukaryota; kingdom Metazoa; phylum Chordata; class Mammalia; order Rodentia; family Cricetidae; genus Peromyscus; species Peromyscus melanophrys. The sequence continues at coordinate 19,638 of CABHPR010107869.1, read as the reverse complement.
ACCATTCATCCTAAGGTCCCAAACCCATACAGCCAGATGAGTTTACTTCACCCAGAGAAACACAGGTATACACATACAGCCAGGAACTTGAAAGATGCATTCTTCAATATTCCCCTGAAGAGGTGAATCAACCCATCTTTATTTTTAGATGGACAGATCCAGAGGGAAGATATAATGAACAACTTACTTAGACTTGGTGATCTCAGGGATTTAAGAACTCAATTCTGTTCGATGAGGTGCGGAGTGCTGATCTCTTGTCCTTATACCAGCGCTTCCTGAGAGTGTACTTTACAATATGTAGATGACCACATTTTAGCCTCAGAAACTGAAGGAGACTGTAGATGAGCCACTGAAGGACTGCTGCAGGAACTTAAGACCTTAGGCTACAGGGAATCAGCCAGGAAGGCCTAGCTTTGTACTTCAGAAGCTTTCTATCTTGGTTACCAACTGAAGTGGGAACCAAGGGCCTTATCTCAGAATTACTAGCCATTGTCCAAATCCCCATTCCAGAAACTAAGAGGCAGGTCAGAGAGTTCTTAGAGGCAGTCAGGTCCTGTTGCCTCTGGATACAAGCTTTCACATAGTGAAGCCTCTATATGCCAGTACAAAAGCAGGCTCCGAGCCTTTAACCTGGACTGTGGCTAAATAGGCTTTTGAAGTCTTAAAAACTTCCCTGACCCCAGCCCTGGCTTTGGCACTCTTTGAGGTCTCAAAAGTTATTCCATATGTTCATCTATGAGATGAAGGGCATTGCAAAAGGAGTTCTGACCCAGTCTTTGGGACCAGGGAAACTCCCCATGGCATACTTGTCCATCCCTGTGGCCAAGAGATGGTCCACCTGTTTCACGGCTATGGCCACTACTGCCATCTTGATAAAGGAAGCTGATAAATTAACCTTGGGAACAGATTTCTTCCTCACAGTTCCCTATAAAGTGGAAACCCTTCTCAGAGTGACCAGAGAAGATGACTGTTGAATCACCAAATAACCCAGTACCAAGTCCTACTGAATCACGCTCAAATCTGGTTTAAGAAGACAGCTACTATCAACCCTGCTATCTGATCATGATCTGCATATGCCAATCCATGATTGTCTTGAGATAATTGCAGTAACCCACAGAATCTGCCCAGACATAATGGATATCTTCTTGAAAGCTTCTGGTGCTATACTCTTACACAGATGGGAGCAACTTTGTCAAAGACCTCTGTCCCCAGATCTTTGGGAACTAACTAAGATCTTCCACCCTGCCAAGATATTGACCAACATTCCCTTCCATAAAACCTAAGTCACTTAACAAACCAGGGGCTAGAGTCCTGCCTCCCACTGTCCAAGAATGTGAAGGATCCCCATCCCTATATTCTATTCTTGATAAAGTTCACTACTTAGTTAATCATTCTCAGCTAGAGATTGGCCAGGATCGCTGGTTATGCTTACACTTCTATCCCCTTTAGTACATAAAGATACAAACTAACCGGACTATCGGATCATTGACTGACAAAACTCATTTGGACTGGGGGCAGCTCAAATGAATGTTAGAAGACATATTAGACATTGTCTAATATTCAAGACTCTTAACATAGATATATACCCATATTCTGATGCCTGCTATTTCTCCTTGGGGGTTAACTGATCCAGACAATGGCAATACTACCAGGCCCCTCAAACTACCTGGTGGGCATGGACTAATGGTTTGATTGAATGTGCCTCTTTTGATGATTTCCAAGTTGAAAAATCCCTTTATTGCATCTTAGTACACATTCTGCCAAGCTGTACTTATATAATGGGGAAGAGGGGAGAATATATTTTAATATGGACTCTGGACTACAAAGTCACAAAAAGAGCTGTGTCTGTTCTCATCCTACACCTGGTCAGAGCTGGCAAAGCTGACTCAATAGCCATAGGCACAACAGCCCTTATGGTGAGAGAGAAATCTTTAAGAAACAAAGAAGATAGGTTGGTCAGGACCTAGAGTTATTAGAGGATTCCATTTCGGAGCTGAACAACAGTATAATTCCCTCACAGAAATGGTCTTACAGAACTGGAGAGGCCCAGACTTAATCTTTATGAAACATTGGGGACTATGCATATCTTTAGGAGAAACCTGTTGTTTCTATGCCAATTGATCAATGGTAATTAGAGAAAAATCTTGTCATAGTTAGGGAAAATCTCAAAAAAAAGAAAAGCAAAGAAAAGAAAGAAAAGGAAAGAAATACCACTCTTGGGCATATGCCCAAGGAATGCTCAATCATACCACAAAGACACATGCTCAACTATGTTCATAGCAGCACTATTTGTAATAGCCAGAACCTGGAAACAACCTAGATGCATGTCAACTGAAGAATGTATTAAGAAATGTGGTACATATACACAATGGAGTACTACTCAGCAGAGAAAAACAATGACAGCATGAAATTTGCAGGCAAATGGATGGAACTAGAAAATATCATCCTGAGTGAAGTAACCCAAACCCAGAAGGACAAACATGGTATATACTCACTCATAAGTGGATATAAAGCAAAGAACAATCAGACTGCAACCCACAGAACCAGGGAGGCTATATAGCAAGAGGAACCCTAGGATGACTGTGGCTTATAATAAGTTTTCATTTTACTCAATTACCAGGCAAGCCTCAATGAAACATTTCACTATTAGGATAAGAATTTATACTGTATCAAGAAAAAATAAATAAATAAATAAATATGAAAAAAAGAAAGAGAGGAAAAGAAAAGAAAAAGACAGAATCAGAAAATTGGTATCAGTCTCTGTTCACTTGGTCCTCCTGGCTAGCTACTCTGCCATTGGCAGGGCCTCATTATCGTTCTGACTGTATTAAGAGTAGGAGCCTGAATCTTAAACTCTATGGCCAGCTATATAAAACAAAGGTTTAATTTAGTCAATTTAATGGTCCTAAGGATATCTTTAGTGTAATATGAGTCCCTGATCTGATTCATTTTCCTAAGAACAGTAGGGAATGTGATGGGGCCAAGTTTCCTCTATCATGTCCCTGATAAGGCCATCTAAAATCTAACTAAGAGGTAACCCCTCTCCCAGCTTTCACCCTTCCCTGTGGTGATATTGTGTTCCCCAAAATATTGTGAACCCTAATAAACTTAATTGGGGTCAGAGGACAGAACAGCCACTAGATACAGAGGCCAGAAAATGGTGGCACTCACGCCTTTAATCCTAGCATTCCAGAGGCAGAGAGCCGTCTGGGTCTCTGTGAGTTCAAAGCTACACTGCAAACAGCCAGGCATGGTAACAAGAGCCTTTAATCCCAGGAAGTGATGGCAGGAAACAGAAAGGTATATAAGCTGTGAGGACCAGGAACTAGGTCTGGTTAAGCTTTTAGGCTTCTAGCAACAGTTTAGCTGAGATTCATTCCGATTGAGGACCAAGAAGCTTCCAGTCTGAGGAAACAAGATCAGCTGAGGAATTGGCAAGGTGAGGTGGCTGTGGCTTGTTCTGCTTCTCTGATCTTCCAGCATTCACCCAAGTAACTGGCACTGGGTTTGATTGTATTAATAAGACCTTTTAAGATTCATGCTATACCTCCCCACAAGGGAAAGTCTTTGAAACAATTACTCAACCCTATCCCAGGGACTTGAGATCAAAATGCCCCAGCTAACTGCTGTGTTTTGTTTGTTAACCTTCTCCCTTGCTCTATTTCCCCCTACAACTATCAAGCAAGATATGGTTTTTGCCTTTAAAAAATCTCCCTGAAGAAAACAGTTGGCTCTATTAGATAAAGTGGTCAGTATTTATGAACTTGGGTATTTTTGCATTTATTATTTTAAATAATTTACTAAAGGTCACCTCGACATCTTCATTTTATTCATAGTTTCAAATTCCTATGGATTCTATTTTAGGAATGGAGGATATGGGGAATATCAAATGATTTCTAAGTATCTGTGTATTAACCCAGCATAGGTTCTATGTGTTCTGATTATGAGAACAGCTCACTAAGTGATTAAAACCTGTAAATGATTTGTTACTCAGAGCTGTGCTTGAATTTGTGGAACCAGAGTTACTAACAGTTGATGGCTTCGAGGGGACAAAGAGTCAGTTTTCTTCAGGGAACTGGCCCCTGGTAGGTTGCTCATGCTCCAGTGGACCGCCCTACACCTACTACAGGCAGGCAGCACTAATTGGATTCAGTGACTTATAAAAAAATAAAATTAGGTAAGAGTTTAGGAAGTTGGAGGGAGATGCAGGAATGAGTGGGGTCCAAAAGGGCTATGAGAAGGGTAGTGAAGAACAATATGATCAAATATAACGTATACACATATGAAATTCTCAAAATTAAATAAAAATGCATTGAAAAAGTAAGTATCTAACAGACAGCAGAAGCAGAGACAAATTTCTCAGTACATGTTCCTAAAAGAAAAATCTCATCCACAGTATTTATTAATATGTCTTACAACTTGGCCATTGATATATTCTAGAGGAAGACAATCATGATGTTCATATGCAAAACCATCATTGAGCCACCAGGATCCAGTGGTTAGCTACAAACCCATGATCAAACAGATGGCCCGCTTTAAATTCAGTGAGTCAGAAAGCAATATAACTAGACATATTGAAAAAGATTTGTATGGGAGAGGGTGTATAGACACAGACAGTAGGGAGACTGCAGAGGGTGGAGTGTTAAAAAGTAAATTTAATTAAAAAAACATAAATAACCTCATTTTAAGTATGCCCATGTTTACACATAGATTTCACCCCCAAAGGATCTATAAATAGCCAGTAAGCAATGACTTAATGCTAAATACCATGTGAGCAGCAGTCATGAGAGCCCTTTAAAGATTAACAATAACTATCATTGATAATAATGACACACCTCCTTGGAAAAGTGGTTGGCAGTTGCTTAGAAAATTAACTAACACTTATCCTAAGATCCAGCAATATTATTCTTTATATATATATGGAAAAAATAAAATGAAAAATTATTCATGTGAAACTTACATAAGATGGTCATTGCCATTATATTATAGCTACTAAAAATTAGAAGATGCATGTCCATCAACAGTGGAATACTCTGTATGCACAGAAATAAATGAGAACAAACTATGGGTAAGGACAACAGTATGGCTGAATTTAAGAAGGATGATGTTGTATGGAGGGGTCAGAAAAGACACAGCAAAAGCTCTATGCATATGTATACATACATACATATACACATATATGAAATTCTGAACTGGGAGAATCAATCTACAGTAGCAATGCTGTGTTGCTCTGGTGAGCAGAAATACAATTGACTTTAAATAAACAATGGCTATAATTAGTTCCTGAAAATATTCCATATATAATCTGCAGCACTGCCAAAACAGATGTGTTAAAATTATCTCTTAGCTTAAATCATATTCTACTAAAGTTGATATAAATAAATTATAAAATAGATGTAGATACAAAACATGACATATACTACTATTCTGAGCAGCTAACCCTTGTATCACTTCACTCACACTAACATACACACCCTGTGTAAGAAAGTTTGAGGAGATTAGTACTTTTACATTATGTAGGATAGATTTTTTTTCTTGGCTCTGATGAAACCCTTTATCTTGTACAAGTACCATATTCCTGTAGGGAAAACAATGTAGTTATCAATACTGCAGAATAATTGTCCTGAGTTAAAATACTCTTTTAGATGATACAATTTAAATCCCATTGAATATTATATAGATTATTGGTAAAAGTAATTAAGGACTAGAATAAAGGTAATTATAATTTCTGATGGATTTACTGATAGGAATAAAGTAAGAATTGACCTGAACCTTCGTCATCTAAAACTAGAACAAAATTAAGGAAAATCCTAAAAACTCCACTGTGTTTGTATTTGATTTTCACACACCAGTGCACTTTCACATTCTTTGCTTTCACTGGAAACCAAAAGTAGAAGATTTCCCAAAGAAAGACATGTGGTACTTGAGACCCAAGAAGTCTTCTAACAATGTTTTTCAATCTATGTAATATACACCATGATATAAAATCTAAACATTTTCTAAGATCTAAAAATCCATAAATAAATTTGTTACCAAAAGAAATTCCTAAAATTATTGTTGTATAAAATGAGAATACAAATCTATCTAGGAAATTGCATGAATAATGATAAAAGATATATTTCGAAGAGTGACTTACAAAACTGGTATGGGCGTTCTGTCTGGCATGGTACCAAATTAATGGAAACTCCCTTATGCCAAACTGTGTGCTTACTTTGCAGATCTCTGCAACAGCTGAGCAAGAAGAAATGCTTAGCTTACCGATGCTCAAATTTCCGGGAATTCCATAGTGTGCCTGAGTATGTTCCTGTGTACGTCTAGTTCATTGATGGAACGTAAACGTCATGAATTCAAAATGGCTACACAAATCACAATATGATATTCTGGTTCATTTTTCATGAAAAGTTTTGCATATCTTTATTTGTTTGTTTGTTTGTTTCTGTTTGTTGAGACAGAGTCTCAGGTAGCCCAAGCTTGCCTTGATGTCACTATGTAGGCAGAGAAAACCTTGGATTCCTGATCCTCCTTCTCCACAACCACATGCTGGGCTTTCATCTGTGCGGGACAGCAGGCTCATGTCTGTACTTTTAGACATAAAATCCCTCCATGTATTGTCACTAAAAACAGTAATCCTTTCTCAACTTGCTCACATTCACAAACTTAGAGGCAATCATTTCAAACCTGTTTACATGTCTCCTGGCATTTACCTGAATATTTCTAAATGACTTAAAATTTTTATAAATAAGATAACCATTTATAATATTATCATGTTTATATATATGTATATATATATATATATATATATATATATATATATATATATAACTTCAACCTAATCTTTTGGGGGGACATTCTGTTTACTTTCTTTTTTATTTGACTGTACAGGTCACATGTTAAAACCTCCCTTTATTTTTCCTGGGTGAGATTACTTCTTTGTCAGACACAATGTTTCCTCTTCTCTCAGTTTTCTTTCCTATTAGTACTTTAGTTCTAATAACTTTATTTTGGTGTGATCTACTTTATTTCTGACATATCCTTTGCTCTGAAGTCTACACTCTGAGTCATGAAATAACCACTTGAACTTCCTTTAGGATAACATTAATAATGTGCATTTTATAGCCTTGTAGTTAATAGTGTGTCTATTTTAAGGTCACATTTTGATGATGAAGAACATACTCCTTTATCTAAGCTATTCTCCACTTTATTTGTATATAGAAAGTTTCCATTGAACAGGGTTATTTAGATGGCTGGATTAAGCAATTGCCATTCTGTTAATTTATCTATTTTTCTTCTTTAGACTTTAAATCCTCTTTCCTCTCTTCCTTTCTCCTTCAAAATTACATATTCTTATCATTCCATTATATTAATTTTGGTTATCAACTGTCTTAGTGTTTCTATTGTGGTGAAGAGACATCATGACCACAGTAACTCTTACAAAGGAAAATATTTAACTGGGTGACTTACAGTTCAGAGGTTCAGCCCATTATCATCATGATGGGACATGGCAGTATGCAGCCAGACATTGTGCTGGAGGAGGAGCTGAATATTCTGCATCTTGATCTGTAGGAAACAGGATGTGAACTGAGACACTGGGCAGATCTTGAGCATAGGAGACCTCAAATCCCACCTCCACAGAGACATAATTCCTGCAACAAGGGCATACCCACTCCAACAAAGCCATACCTCCTAATAGTGGCACTCCCAATGAGTTTATAGAGGCCAATTACATTCAAGCTACCATATTCCATTTCCTGACCCCCATAAGCTTGTAACAATATCATAATGCAAAATACGTTTACTTCAACTTCAAATGTTCCATAGTCTATCAGTCTCAACAATGCTTTAAAGTTCAAAGCTCAGTCTTTTCTGAGACTCATGCATTTCTTAACTGTAGTTCTCTGTAAAATAAAAATGAAAAAAAGAAAACCAGATCATTATACATTTCCATTTCAAAACACGAAGAAGAGAGCATAATGAGGAAATACTGGACCAAAGCAAGCTGGGTAAACTCCAAACTCTGCATCTCCATGTCTGATGTCAAAGTGCTCTTCAGATCTCCAATTCCTTTCAACTTCATTGTCTGCAACACACTTCTCTCTCTTGGGCTGATTCCACTCCCTGTTAGTAGCTCTCCTCAACAGGTATCCCAGGTATCCCATGGCTCTGGCATCTCCAACATCTTGGGTATTCCAAAGCAACCCAGGTTTCACCTTCACAGCTTCATGCAATGACCTCTCTAGGCCTCCATTTAATGACACCCCTGACAGATGCCTGGCCTCATCAGCTTAGTCATGGAGTAATATTCCATAACCCCCTTTTTTTCTGTCCTTAAAGCCAGAACCTCATGGCTGAAGCTGCCAAGTTCTGCTGCTTATTGGGGCTAGAACATCACCTCTTCCTTCAATTACATCTTCACGAACTTCCTCTTTTTGATGGTTTCCTTCACTGCCTAAGCTTGGTTGTCCTGAAATTCTATATGTAGACTGGGCTGGCCTCCAACCTCTGATATCCTCGTGCCTCCGCCTCTGGCATGCTGGGATTACAGGTATGCACCACCACACCCAATTCTAAGATGTTCTTTTATTCCTTTTCACAAGTTGGAAATTTAGCTGAGTGAGATCTTACCCTGAGGTCACCACTCCTTTTATTCCATTTCTTAATCTGCTTATCTCCTTGAACTAGGACTTAGCTTCATTCCAATTCCTGCTACTCATTTGCTCTTCAAATAGTACATTTCGTATTTTTCCTTGTTCAACTTGCTTCTTTTCATTATATATCTTCATTAGAGTTAACAATAATAACCACATCACAGAGTCTATACTAGGATGTTTTAAGATTTCCTTTGCCAACAGATTTATTACAAATCTCTTCACTTTAGCCTCAGGCAGGGCAAAAAGCAGCCATATTCTTCACCAAAATATCACAAGAATGGTCTCTAGACAACATACTAAAATTATTCTCTGTAACCTCTTAAGCTAGGCCACCACAGTTCAAATCTCCCTCAGCACCACTGTCTTCCTTGCTTCTACTAGTATGGCCCATTAAGCTGCACTTAAAGCATTCCATTGCTTCTTTACCCCAAACTCTGAAACTCCAAATTCCTCCAAAAATAAAAAAAAAGTGTGGTCTGGCCTATCATAGCAATATCCCAGTCCCTGGTACCAACTTCCGTTTTAGTTAGGGTTTCCATTGCTGTGAGGAGACACCATGACCATGGAAACTATTACAAAGGAAAGTATTTAATTAGGTGGCTTACATTTCAGATGTTCAGTCCATTATTGTCATGGTGGAACATGGAGGCACACAGGCAGATATGATGCTGGAGAAGGAGTTGAGTATTGTATATCTTGATCTGCAGGCAACATGAAATAAACTGTGTCACTAGACGTAGCTTGAAAATAAGAGAACTTAAAGCCCGCCCCCACAGTGACATACTTCCTCCAACAAGTCTACCCATATCCCTTGTAACAGTGCCACTTCCAATGAGGTTATGAGGGCTAATTATATTCACACTACCACATCAACTGTTGCCCCGTTGTGCTGCTTGCTTTATAGTTATTATGTATATTTTAGCATAATTGATGCGTTAAGTAATTTTATGTAAAAACATTATTTTTCCTGGGGTTTTTCAGACCCTTAATATGTTGTTATACATATTTTTTTCAAGCTATAATCTCTGAAGAACTGTGCATATTTTTTATTTAGCAATGCTACAGAATTTAAACTATAAGAAAAAGTTTGTAATTTCATACAAAGTTTTAGAATTTACTGCTTTGTGTACTTCCATATTCTTACTAAATTCTGTTTTCTTCATGCTGGAAGGACATCCTTTAAGATCTTTCAGAGGAATATCCATTATTAATTTTTCTATAATTTAACTTTGAAGTTATATTCATTTAAAATTTTATCTTCAATGTTTTACATTGACGCATAAACAACAAAGAAAAATTAGGCAAATAAAATCTTATAAAATGAAAGCAATTTGCATTCAAAGTATACCACCATATAAGTGGTCAGATAACAGATTTTAATATATTCACAAATAATATAGCTGATAAATGATTAGTACTCTGGACACGTAAAGAATTTTTATATGTTTCCACAATGATAAAAGCTAGAAATTTTACTTTAAAACAGGAAAAGGACATTCTTCCCAAGACTATATATAAACAAGGGTCATCAAAAATAGTAAACATTGTTACTCACTGGAAAAATATAAAAATCTACAATATAACTTTAAATTTATGAGTATTGACATAATAATGGGCATTAGCAAGTCTTGTCATAGTTATTCATAATTTAAAATCTTTATACATTACTGAGGAAATTGCAAAGTGGTGCAGCTTCTACAGGAATTTTGGATAAAGTTAAATATCTACTCCTTTAATATATTAGCTTCATTCTTGCATTTATATACAAGATAATTGAAAAGATCACGTACATATATGCTTGAAGTAACACCTCTCATGATAGTTTTAAAATAAAAGGAAAGTCAGTTGATAAATACACAAATAAATTATGTATTTATACAATGGCATATTACTCAGCCAAAAGAATGGAGTGTTGATGATTCTACAGCATGGAAGGACCTGAAAACATTAGAGTAAGGGAATAAATTTCTAAAGGTGGACACGTAGTGTATAATTACATTTAAATAAACTGTTCAGAATCTATAGGAGTTGAAATAGTTCAGCTAACTCTGGGAGAGAAGTGAGAAATTGGAAAGTATGTTATTCCTTTTTGGGAAATGAAAATTGGTATTTGCACACCTGTATAATGTGTGTAAATACATAATATCTAGTATGGCAGTCTGATTCTGATTTTTTTTTGTTAATTGGAGAATTTCCTTCCAGTGAAATAATCGATTTCACAGGAAATTTAATATTATACTTATCTTTATTTTCTCTATATATGACATTTACTTGGCTTCTGGCTCCTTTTCACATTTTCTGTTTGTCAGTCTTTGAGAAATCTGATTATGATGAGCCTTAACAAAATTTCTTTTGTTTTTTCATTTGGGTTCATTGAGGTTTTGGGGATAGACACGCTATAGTATTCATCAGGCTTGGAAAAGTCTAAGCTGTGTTTTCCGTCAGTTACTTCTTCATGCCCACCCCCACCCTGAACTTCAGAAATTTAAGTCCCAAACACAACAGTCTTCTGGACATACTCTCACACAGGCTGAGCATCCTCTCCTTCCTAAACAACATTTTTAATTTCTGTCTACTCAACTTCAGTAAATTCATCTGCAAGGTCCAACGTGCTGTTAAATTCTGATCTCTAGCATTGTGGTTTTCATCTCTGAAAGGTTTTTTTTTCTCCTCTTTTGAACATATTCCATATTCCTGCATAATTTTTGGAACATATGGAATACAGTTGTGATATGCCTTTTATTGCAATTGTCTGCTAATTTGAACATCTGTGTCAGCTATGAGGTAGATTTGATTCATTGATCATTCTCATTATTGGTTTATTTTTTTCACTCCTCTGCCCATGATTTTTAGGTGGATGCCAGACATTCTTAGTCTTATGTTGTTGGGTTATGTATTTTTCCATATATGTAAATTTTCTGGTGTTTTCTTTTTTTTAAGATTTACTTTATTTCTTATTTGTGTACACGTGTGAGTATACTGTGTGTGACTGTATGCCACATTTGTATCAGTGCCCACAAAGGTCAAAGGCAGCCATGAAATCCTCTGGATACAGGTGGTTCTAAGCCTCCTCAGTGAGATGCTGGGTACTATATTTGGTCACAACATCCATGTTCCTGCCTGGAGTTTCTGCCTTGACTTCCTTTAGTGATGGACTACAGTGTAAAGTGCAAACTGCAACAAAGCCTTAGTCCCCAAGTTGCTTTTGGTCATGGTGTTTTATTACAGCAATAGAAAACAATGACACACAACAATAAGAATAGCACCAGCAAGTAGAGGTTTTTAAGCAACAAGGGCTCCACAATAGCAAGGGTTGCAGCAGCAACTGGGCCTCCACAGGGACAAGTTGCCCTTCCTATTTACTCAAATAATATTAGGTCCTTCTTGGGTCTCTGATGGAATTGAAAACAAGATAGTTACAGTTACTGTTTTCTTTGTTACCAAATTCAAATAAAGAAACTTACAAAATAGGTACAGAATGTATAAGGCTGAGAGACATAAAAGCTAAAATTATTTATCTAAGAAAATATTTTGAGGTCTAAAAAGATAGTTTTAAAATGGTAATACAAGTTATGATAAAAATGGTTTAGGTATAAAACTTCCTGTTCATCAAGATAAGATAGATAATAGTATATTGTCTCTGAATATGCTAAGTACAAATGGACTGATAAATGTTCTTATTGTTTATAGTTTTATTATGTTAGAGTTAAAATCTTTCCTTTTTATTTAGACAAACAGGGGGAAATGTTGCAAAATATTCCTTTACACTGTGTGAAGATTTGTCACTGGGATTGGTTTAATAAAGTATTGCATGGTCAATAGCTAGGCAGGATGAAGTTAGCTGGGACTTCTCTGGACATAGAGGGCTCAGAAAGGAAGAAAGGCAGGGTTGCCAGCCAGAAATAGAGAAAGCAACACAAACAGTACAGAGAAATGAGGTAACAAGCCATGTGACAGAATGTAGATGAAAATAAATGGGTTAATTTAAGTTATAAGAGCTAGTGGGACAAGCCTAAGCTAAGGCCGAGCTTTCCTAATTAATAATAAGTCTCTGTGTCACTTTTTGTGAGCTGGCAGCACAAAGAAAAATCTGTCTACACATGGAGGCAGAAACTTAAACAGAAGCCACAGAGGAACACTCCTTACTTGCTTATTCCTCATGGCTTGCTCTGTCTTTTTATAGGACCACCAGCAAAGGGTGGTCACTTACGGTGGGCTAGCCCCCCTTCACATCAGTCATCAATCAGGAAAATTCCCCCACAGATTTGCCCATAGGCTAATCTGGTGGGGACGTTTTCTCAATGTAGATTTCCTCTTCTGAAATTTCTCAGCTTGTGTCAAGTTGACATAAAAACAGCCAGCATAATTGATCCCTTGTCAACATAACACACAAACACATCACTATTCAACTAGGACCTTTACTTTCTCATTTGTCTCCAAAATGGCATGTTAATATAGTATCACATTATAAAACATTCTAATTTTTAAAAGTCCCATTGTCTTTAAAAATTCAAATATTTAAAAGTTCAGTTTTTTTAAAACACCCAAATTCCCTTTCAAAGTTCTAAGTCTGTCTAAAATATCCAAACTCTCTAAAATGTCCAAAGCTATACCTTCATCAGTAGCCTCTCATAGCATTTCAGAATGCCAAGCCTCAGATGCTCTTTATGTTGACTTCATGCCTTCAAACTGAGTACCACCTAGGAAACTCTTAAATATTACCAAGTTCCATGCTCTGAACCTCAGTTTCTTAGTACTGAACTGTAAAAACACTTCCCACAAAATTTAACCCCAATGATGGTAGTCTCTTTCTCACAGCACATTTCTCAGCTCCAGCTAACCAGTATGAATTGTCCCAGAGAGCAATATTTCAGTTCACTGGTGCTGGTCTCTTGTTAGTCACAGCTCAGCTGATTCTTCAGCACCAGCTGGCCAGGACTCAAAGTATAACATAAACGGCTGGGATGGAGTCTTTCCTTGCCTCTCTGAGACTTCACAAGTTGAATGAAGTCAAGTTTGCAAGGCTCTCGGCATTCTCATCTTCTAAGTACTCACAACAGCACATTAAGCTCTGTACACTCAACATCTTCTAGCTCAAGTTTCCAAAGTCCTCCCACAATTTCTCAAAAACAAGGACATGTCTGCCACAGCAATACTTTATTGGTACCAATTTCTTTCTTATTTAGAGTTTCTAAGGCTGTTATAAAGCACCATGACCAAAAGCAATGCGCAAAGGAAAGGTTTTGTTTCTGTGATAATTCCTTGTCTTCTTAGATTGTTAGTTTCCATAATAGCTAATGTGTTTGAAAACTTAATATAGTCATTTGCTCCGTCGATATCCTCTTTGGTGAAGGATCAGCTAGTAAGTCTTTTGAGGAATTTTTTACTGTGTAGTATTTTCATTAATAATATGAGAGTGATGTTCTTTATCTTTTGAAGTACTATACATTGAATTCAGGGTCTTGTGTATGTTGTTTTTGTCCCTGAGCCATATCCTCAGCCTTATTAAAGTTTGGGACAGGATGTCAGTTCTTTTCCCACAATGGCCCCAAACTCACAATCTTGTTTCAACCTCTGAAGCATCTCAGATTTCATATATAAATCACTAAATTTGTATTGAATGAGATTATTTTTTTTTTACTTTTTAATTTACTTAATATTTTATTCTTGAGTAAAACATATACAATAAAATATGATGATATGGCCTCCATCTTCCTCCTCCAAAGTCCCCCATATCCCTGCAACATGAGCACTCACCACTTTGGTGAGGTTTTTATCCTTCTATTGACTGCTGCCTACTGCCAAAAGAAGCTTCTCTGAGTAAGGTTGAGAGCAGTCTAAATCTAAAAGTAAAGCCATTAATATGTAGAGGGCATTTTAATTCATAAGCCTTTAGTATAACAACAGCAGAGTCTACCTCAGGGCGTCTGCGCCACCAGCCATGAACTTTTGACCAGCATGACATTATCACGTATAGAACTTCCTCTTACGATATAGCCTTTAAATCTAATCAGAAAGTGGTCAGTTACTGCATTATAATCATGTCACTATTGTACTAGTAGGTACATCTTGTCTGGAAGCTTGGTGTTATAGCATACAGAGTCCAGTTTGAGGTAAAACTATTAATCTCCCCTCAAAGACTGCATAGCACCTTCTGATACGATCAGAGCTACCCAACAGAATGGCAGTTTCCTGGTCAGTTTGAAATGCCTTCCTCTGTGTCCTACAATCAGAGTGAATGGTGTCTTCATCAAGAGGGACAAAACATGTACTTACGATGTTTGATCAATGGCAACATTAGCCTCTTTTGCTTTGGAGACCTCTGTGACTTCTGTGACAGCAGTGACAGTTTGTATTTGCAGTAGTATGCCTCGAAGTGTGATTTTCTTTTGATTACCCTTGTCTTCTGGGGGCAGCATTGATCACCCATGCAAAATAATTTCATTGGAACTTTTCTTTTCCTGTTTTAAGACTATATTTTGAAATTAGCATGCTAACTACTAGGTTTCCTTAAGGCATTTTCACGCATTCTTATTTTTTCTTAAATTATTCCTTACCTCTATCTTTCCCCCAGCTCCAGCTTAATCCTGTAACTCTCAGTAACCTGTCCTCTTCTTTTATTTTATATTACTCACTCTGTAATTTGGAAACATCTCTATAAGTGTTTGAGTTTGTGCTTTGTATTTTCTTTTGAAGAATAGAAATTTTCAGTTTTAACATACTTCAAGTATCTCTCTCAAAAATAAAGATTTTTTAAAGAACTGCTTATCTAGCCAAATGATGATTACATATGTTAAATTTAAAAAGATGCTCTGTTTTCACTTTCATGTACAAACTGAGAGCTTATCTAAAATTCAACTTTGTGTATGTTTTAAAAACAGGATCAAAATTAAAACTTGACTGACATGGGCATTTAATTGACAACACTTTCTATGTATTACAGCATAAATTTGACCTTGAAATAAACTGAGTTTTCATATCATTTGTCTCATCTTATTTTTTCTAGTGTCAGACATATTTGTTAAACTAAGAAATTTTTATTCATTTTATATACCAACCACAGATCCCCCTAACTTCTCCTCTCTTCCCACCCCCTAGACTAACCCCTCAAATCACCTCCATTCACTCCTCAGACAAGGTAAGGCCTCCCATCTTTTTGCATCAGCACAATCATTTGCTATTTGTTCTTTGGTGTAACTTCTGCCATGTTGAAAGCAAGCTATCTCAAATAGGCCTTCATGTCACAAATGAGCTAATCAATTTGGATGTTTGTGTTCATTTATTCATTTTTGAATTGGTTTGTCAAATTTTATTTAATTGTATTTGAAATTTTACTCAAAATAAAAATGTATTGAAAATTGATCAATAGGTGCAACTGGGGTAATTTATCTGTATGCTTTTCCTTACTCCAGGCATACACATGACTCAGAGTATACTCTTCTGTTAATTTAGGTATTAACCTATGTCTCATTTACTGTGTGATAGTCTGTCATTGAATTTGTTTGTGTGTATTGAAAATATTGATAACATTTAAAAGATATTTTCCTCAAATTTTATTTCTTAATTATCTGTTGAAGTATTAAGAAATGACATTAAAAAACATCCAAACCACATACATAGTCTGACTACTTTTGACAGTTTTATCAGTTTGGAAGATGTTTTAATAATTTGTTGTTTTACTCATTATACGGTATAGTTTCATTCCTTGCTAACACATCAGATGAGCAGGCCACAGAAAGAGCCCCCAACTCCAACAGGCACACCTTCTATCTCACAGGCCACTCCTGCCAGGGGACCAGGTAGAGTGACTGCAAATCTTCATCTCTCCTTTTCCTCCAGACCCAGTCCCTCTGTTTTACCTCCAGCTTGGCAACAGAACACTTGTTGCGGTTTTCCCCTGCTCGCCTGTCCCCATGTCCTGTGGATCCCACAGATCGCCCCCTCCTAACTTCATTCCTAGCCCATTAACCCTAACCCCTCTTCCACATCTCATTTTTTTCCAGCACACAACTCCACCAGGCATCCCTTGTGAACCCAAGGCCACTGCCATGGAAGCAGACAGGCTAATGCAGATCTTCTCCTCTTCTTTTTCTCCTCCAGTCCCAATGTCCTCAGGCTCATTCCTAGCTCTATAGAAGAATACATGCCGTGCCTCTTCTCTCTGACCCCATCCAGAATGGATAAAAATATCTTTTCTTCCAACCTTCATTTTCCCAACTCTACCATTATCCCATACTCCAATGTCAGCAAGCATTCCCTGCAAATATACCCACTGAGTAGGCCAGGAAAGTAAGTAAGCTAACTGAAGACATTCACCTCTCCCTAACTCCTCCAAATCCAATGCCCATTTCATCCATAACTCTGCAACAGAACACCTGCTGCAGCCTTCCTTTGCCCGCTGCCCACACTGCTTGTAGATCACACAGATCTTCCATTCTTAACCTCCTTCCCCTACTTGTTGTCTTATTCCAGTCCCCAACACCAGCAGAGTACTCTCTAATAACCCACAGGCTATGCCTGCCAGGGAAACAGGTAAGCTAAGTGTAATGCTTCCCCTCTATTTCTGTCCCTCTAGATCCAATGCCCCAGTCTCATCCCCAGCACTATAGCAGACACTTTGTGGTGACCTCTGTAGTCAGAAGTTTTCTCTGGTCACTCCCAGCCACAAGGTCCCACAGCCACTTATAAAATAATCATTCAGAGGCTTAATATTCCAGCACTCGGGAGGCAGAGCCAGGTGGATCTCTGTGAGTTCGAGGCCAGCCTGGTCTCCAAAGCGAGTTCCAGGAAAGGCGCAAAACTATACAGAGAAAACCAAAAAAAAACAAACAAACCAAAAACAGAGGCTTAATATTAATTACCAATTGCATAGCCTATGGCAGGCTTCTTGCTAGCTAGCTCTTATAACTTAAATTAACCCATTTCTATTAATCTATAAGTTTCTACATGGCCATGGCATTACCAGTCTGCTGGCATCTTGCTGTTACTTCTGCAGCAACAGGCTGATATCTCTCTTACTCTGCCTTTCTTCTCCCATATATTTGCTTGGGTTTCCTGCCTGCTTCTAAGCTGCCTTGCCATAGGCCAATGCAGCTTTGTCAACCAATCTGAGCAACGTATATTCATAGCATACAGAAAGAGATCCCACAGCAGACCTCTCTTCACAGTCTACTCCCATTCCAAGGAAACTAAATAAGCAGATTCCCCTGTTGAACACTCTGCTCTCCTCACACTTCTGAATCCCTTCAGACTCCTACCCTTTCCCCATTTATAAATGTCATCTCCCAATATCCAGAAACATATTTTACCTGGAACCCCTAGTGACCACACCTATCAGGTTCACAGAAAATTTCCTACCAGGTAATAAACAGCCATCACACTCTTCAAAAATCCAGAGAGGAAACCAACCAACAAAGACAAAACCTAGGCTTACATTCATCCCAATCCCAATTGCCTAGACACCACCTTAAAACAGAATCAATAATATCCAGGGCAATATGTCACTACTAGAGCACAGCAACCCTACTACAGCAGGCTCTGAATATGACAACACAGCTGAAGCACAAGGAAAAGATCTTAAAATAGCCTGTATGAGGATGACAGAAGTCCTTAAAGAAGAAAGGAATAAATCCCTAAAGAAATCCAGGAAAACACAAACAAGCAGCGAGAAGAAAGAAATAAAACTGTTCAAGATTTGAAAAGGGAAGTAGAATCAATAAAGAAAACCCAAACTGAGGTAATTCTGGACAGAAATAAATTCAGAAATCCTAATAGGTGAAAGGCAAGCTTCACCAACAAAATACAAGAAATGGGAGAGAGAATCTCAGCTGTTGACATTATGATAGAAGAAATGGTCATTATTGGTCAAATAAAATTTTAAATCTAAAAAACTCCTGACACAAAACATCCAGGAAAATGGGAACACTATAAAAAGATCAAAATCTAAGAACGATACGAAGGTGAAGAAACCTGGCTCAAGAGTGCAGAAAATATTTTCAACAAAATTATAGAAAAAAATTTCCTAACCTAAAGAAGGAGAGGCTTATAATGACAAGAAACATACAGAACATCAAATAGATTGGACCAAAAAAGAGACTCCCCTCGACACATAATAATCAAAACACTAAATGTTCAGGAAAAATAAAGAATATTAAAAGCTGCAAGAGAAAAAGAACAAGTAACATTTAAAGTCAGACCTATTAGAATCACACCTGATTTCTCAATGGAGACTTTGAAAACCAAAAGGGCTTGAACATACCTGCTACAGACACTAACAGAACTCTAATAGAACTGCCAGTCCAGACTATTATACCCAAAAATCTTTCAATTACCATAGATGGAGAAAATCAGGAATTTGATGATAGAACCAAAATTAAATAATATCTATCTAGGAATCCAGACCTACAGAAGGTAACTGTAGAAAAATTCCAACCTAAGGAGGTAACTACAACTATAAGAACACAGGGAATAAATAATCACAGAGCAGCAAAATAAAAAAAGGACACACACACACACACACACACACACACACACACACACACACACACCACAACCACCAACACCACCCAACCAACAACAAAATGACAGGAATCATTAATTAATGGTCATTCATATCTCTCAATATCAATGGCTTCAATTCCCCAATATTAAGTCACAGACTAATAAAATGGATGCAGACACAGGCTTCATCCTTTTGCTGCATCCAAGAAACATATCTCAACATCAAAGACAGACATTACCTCAGAGAAAGGGCTAGAAAAAGAAATTGCAAATGAAGGGGCATGTTTTAATAGTATAGATATTTTAATATTGAACAAAATAGACTTTAAACCAAAACTAATCAGAAGAGATAGGAAAGGACACTACATATTCATCAAAGGAAAAATCCAAAAAATTACATTTGAATTTATAACATCTATACCCCAAACACAAAGGAACTCAAGTTTGTAAAGGAAACACTGCTATAGCTTAAATCACATATTGACCCCCC